>JBBBWG010002892.1:35761-60108 GCA_037176905.1 Azolla pinnata
ACTTCTCGTTTATTTTACATATTTGTCAAGATACTCTAGTGAGCTTATCAACTATCTTCTTCTTCTTCTTCTTCTTCATCTGGCTCAGTCAATGAATCACTTTGGACCCCACACGGCTCGTCGTTGCCGTGCACCAGCAAAGCAACAGAAAGAGCCAGAAACCGTATAGAAACCGTATAACGGGCTCGGAAGGAAGCAAAACTACATTGGGAACCATCCAACCAACATGTCCTACACAACAAGCATCCACTTTCTTGGCACCACCCACGAACGTACCAACCGCCCCGCGACGAGCAACAACCGCCAGCTCGATTTTTCCTATGTTTGTTTTTCAAAGCCGAACGCATCATCGGGAGACCCAACCCAAGATCGTCAGACCGACCGAGAATTCAAAACTGTTTAGATTCATGTTTCAGCGAGTAATCAGCGCGCACGCGCAGGAAATTCTGGATTGCTTTTGGTAAGGGCGCGCATCGATCTCAATATTGAGGCCATTGAAGGAGAGAACTCGGAGGAAAAAGCCATTAAAGAAGTGTCGCTATGGCCTCTGAAAGCTTGTGAAGCTCCGTTACAATGTTTTAGGCAGCAACAACATGGTCTAGGATGGTGTTATTACCGCCCAAACTTCATATATTACCGCCCAAACTTCATATATCTCCGCCCAAACTTCATATATTTCCACCGCCTGCAACTTGGTATGCTTGATGGTACATTGAGATGTCGATTTGGTTTATTCTGATGACCATAACCCTTAATCGGGGCGTCTGTTATACGCATGGTTTGTTGCCAGCACGGCAGTCTTTGTTTACTAATCGAAGCATATGTTGCAAGCCAAAACATCGGTGCGCTTAGTCAAGGCAGATGGCAAGCTCATTAAGATCGACGTATGAACTGTTTTACATAACATAAAGCCCGTCGAGTTTGGCCGAGTGTGAACGCATCAGAAACAGGAGGAGCTCGGAACCCCGACCGACTCTGAGATGGGACCCGAATCGGAGCTGGGGCCGGATCATGCCCACATCCTCAAGCCTTTCCTTTCCTTTCCTTTCTTTCTTTCGATTCTTTTTTTCATGCGATTCCGAAGACCTGTGCGCGCTCGTCATCGGGCTTGCTTAACTGGAAGCAGCAGAGACGGAGGGGAAATCGGGAGCTGTAACACGGTTCCGAATCAGCGCTCTATGTAGATATAGATATAGATATATATATATGATCGCGCTGCGCGAGCGACGCCGGTGACTGATTTGGGTTTACAAATCTTGTCGGTAACGATATCCGAGGAGCGCGATTCCTGCTTTCCTCCGGGGGGGTGTTTGATCCGGTGGCCACCATTGTTGTTGGGCGGACATTTGGGCGGGGAAATTTTGGGGGGACATTTGGGCGGACGTTTTGGGCGGACATTTGGGCGGACATTTTGGGCGGACATTTGGGCGGACGTTTTGGGCGGACATTTGGGCGGACATTTTGGGCGGACATCGGGCCGGACATTTTGGGCGGACATCGGGCCGGACATTTTGGCCGGACATCGGGCCGGACATTTTGGCCGGACATTTTGGCCGGACATTTGGGCGGACATCGGGCCGGACATTTTGAGCCGGACATTTTGGGCGCTCAATGAAGTAGCGAAGCTGCTTCTTCTTCTTCTTCTTCTTCTTCTTCTTCTTGGATCGACGTCAGGCCCGGCTGCCACGCGTTGCTCCGGCTGATCAGCTGCTCGATGTACCTCGCCATGGCTTCCACCCCCCCTCCGCTGCTCGCCATGTTCGCCAATCCTCCTCCTCCTCCTCCTCCTCCTCCTCCTCTCCTGCAGCTCCGCACCAGGCTGGACATGGCCATGGCCGGCTCCTGCTGCTGCTGCTGCTGCTGCTGCTGCGCTGCTGGAGCGGCGGCGGCGATGGTGGGGCTTCCTGCCGTCGTCTGCTGCTGGGGAAATGGTGACACCCGCTTACTCTTCCTCTTCCTGAACGCCGCCATTATCACCGTCATCACCGTGCTGCCGCTGCTCCTCCTCCTCCCTTTCCGCCCATTCTTCCTCGTCTCTTTGGCATCATCATCATCAACATCATCATCCGCAGCGGAAGCAGCAGCAGCAGCAGCGGCGGCGGCGGCGGCGGCGGCAGCGGCTTGCTTCGCCTTCTGCTGCTGCTCCTGCTCCTGGCCAGATTGTTGCAGGGACGTGGCCCCGGCGGAGTCGAGGAGGCGGAGCAGGTGAGCGAACTCGCCTGCAGGGATGCGGCCCTGGAAGGCGGGCAGGGGCAGGAGGAAGTAGAGGCGGCCGTGGGCGAGGAGGGCGTCGGGGCGGAGGGGGCAGGGGCGCCTGCCGGCGCGCAGGGTGTCGGAGTCGCAGAGCAGGAAGTTAGGGTTCCGGGCATGGAGGAAGACGGAGGCCCGGACGGGGGAAGGAACCTCCACCACAGAGAAGAAGCTGCCGTCGTCGCAGTCGCTGGCGCCGCCGCCATGGCCATGGGAGAGGTCCACGACGCGGATGCGGCGGAGCTCCTTCAAGGTCAGCACCACCTGCAGCTGCTGCGCAGGAGATGGAGACGGAGACGGAGACGGAGATGGAGATGGAGATGGAGATGGAGATGGAGAGGAAGCCGCCATGCTCCTGCCCTGATTTCTGAGTCTTCTTCTTCTTCTTCTTCTTCTTCCTTCTTCCTTCTTCCTTCTTTCTTCTTTCTTCTTTCTTCTTTCTTCTTCAGAGTGCAATATGTCTGTCTAGCATAGTACACGCACGCATATATATATATATATGCATACGCATACATGCATCCACATGCATACATGCGTGTCTGTGACACGTGTATGTATGCATGCATGTGTGCATGCGTGCGTATGTATGTATGCGTGCGTGCGTGCGTATGTATGTATGCATGTGTGCGTGCGTATGCATGTGTCGTGTTGGAGTCCGTGTGTGCTTTTTCGTCCGGTCAAAATGCGCCCCACCACCATCACCATCATCACCATGACCATCATCACCACCATCACCATCATCACCACCACCATCACCATCCTCACCATCACCATCACCATCACCATCACCATCATCATCATCACCATCACCACCACCACCACCATCACCACCATCATCACCACCATCACCATCACCATCATCACCACCATCACCACCACCTTCAACATCATCACCATCACCACCACCATCACCATCATCACCATCACCATCACACCACCACCGCCACCATCACCATCACCACCATCACCACCACCACCGTCATCATCATCATCACCATCCTCACCACCACCACCACCATCACCACCATCACCACCACCATCAACATCATCACCATCACCACCACCATCAGCATCATCATCCTCACCATCATCACCATCACCACTACCACCGTCATCATCATCATCGCCGCCACCGCCATCATCATCATCATCATCATCTTCTTCTTCTTCTTCTTCTTCTTCTTTGGACCGGCCTCACTCAGAGCCGAAGAGCCGTTCTGTCGCTTTCACACTTGGCCTTTCCCCCGTCCGAAATGGGGAGGCGGAACACGCAAGCACTGCACGACAAGCCAACGCTTTTGGGGTGCCCGATCCCGCTCTCCTCGTAATGTACACGGATACGATACCAAATACGATACGATACGATACGATACGACACGACACGACACGATTCAATACGATCGATCATAACTCCCTCCGCTTTCGCCGACTTTGACGGGGGGAACTGCGGTGCGATCAGTCTGATCGAAACGGCAGCGAACAAAGTCAACCACGCAAACCCCACTCTCTCCAAACACATTTATGATGATGATGATGATCATCATCATCATCATCACGGCCGTCATCATCATCGTATGATGCCATCAATTATGGGTTTCTCCTCGATCTAATACGAATCAGAGCACTAATTGCGCGCTGAATCGATCGCCCCTAATTGCGCGCTCTGGGAATCTGGGGGATCAGCTCGCTTCGAAGCTAGGAACAACTCCCAGGACAAAAGCCCCAAAAGTCAACCGTCGTTGCTCGCATCTTCTTCAGCTCCCCCGATATGCATATCTAATCGGACGGCGATGGATGATGATCCAGGAGAGAATCGAGAATCGGGAATCTGGCAGTTGCATCCCGAAGTTAAATCGCTTCCTCTTTTCGTACAAGCAAGCAAAGCCACAGAGAGAGAGGAATCCCGTATGTAGGATTTCCGCGAGTCAAACTGGCTCTCACTTTGCGGAGCAATCGAGGTGGGTTGGGGTTTCCAGAAATGCTCCCAAAGAGGTGTAAAAATTCTTGGACAAAAGGGTCTAAAACGTAATTAGCAGTGCCTCTTCTTTCTTGCAACAAGAACCTTTTGTCTTTCCAATAGTTGATCATGACCCTATGAATTGTATTATCAGCATGTGTATGTGCAAAGAGCTTGGGTGTGAACAGGATAAAAACCCTTAAGCCTTGTACTCAATAAAATGGATCTTTCTTGCTTGAATAATGTAAGAACTCGGGATTTCAGTCTTGGGCGTACTCTGCAACAAGAAGTATAGAATTGACAAGAAAGAAGGCGTTGGCGCTCTAGTTGGAACTAATTGGATTGGATATACATGGATGTGTATTGAGAGGCGTGAGTAACGTTGGGGAGTAACGCTTCGCGACTCATAGTTTGTGCAAAGAGATCCAATGGATCCTCTTCTAACTTTACTCTTCGATCTACATCCTCTTGTTGTGAATGCAACGAGGGGCAAGCGAACACTCGTGCATCTAGTTTTTTTTAACCATTGTAGTATCTTGAGTTTGGGGAAAACAAGAGCTACTTGTCACAAAATGGAGCAGTGAGCATGATGACCCGTTAAGTAACCAGCAGAGAGTTAAGTTTAGTCCAGTTTTTTAGTCCATCGCTACGAGTGGGACCTAAAGCCAAGAGTTAAATGAGGTCCAAGAACTTTCCTTATATTCGTGGCGATGGGCTAAAAATATAAGGAACTTGGATCCAAGTCCAGTTTTTTAGTCCATCGTCGGATCCAAGTCCAAGAGCCTTTGCATGTGAGACACTCACTATACATGATCTCCTCAAACTTCGATGTGTTAAAAGCCGCAGTTTAGAAAACGGCACAAAGAGACTTTGAATCGGAATTCTCTTCCTCTCTGTTTGTCTCCATGTTCGTTCGTCTTTCCTTCTCTTCGTCTCGTTTCACAAACACGAATGAAAGTTTGCATACGTTTGCGAATGTTAACGTGTTTCTTTCTTTCTTTTTAATCATGATGGTTTCCTTTTGTCGAGAAAAATCAATTTATATTTCTTAAAACTTAAATTTTTTTGATTAAAATTTCCATTCTTCTGGTCTGAAGCATACTTTCCGAAGATTTATCGATCTCAAATGCTCGAATCATTCTCGATTGCGTTTGCAGCCTTTGCAAGAGTATATGTGGTTCGTTCTGCGGTTGTCTGTCTGTATATGCGATCTAGGAGAGCTTGTTGGTTCTCATTGTTCCTTCTTCGATCGTCGAGAAGAAGAGGGAAGATGCTTCGATTTACTTGTTCTTCGCGATCGCTTTCGCGATCGTTTGATCCATTCGTCGTCGATCTCCGTTTCCCTTTGGGTTTTTCTCGCATCGCCAGAGCTTCCTGCTTGATGTCCAACTTGTGCGTGTGCCATGAATACTTGGAACGATCTATTGGGCTGGTTCTCGTAGTCCCTCGTCCACTTGTTTTCCAGATCCGTTGACCCCATCGACGCGGGCGATGGATCTCCACCCGCACGATCCTTCTCCGCATCGCTTCATTTCCTCATCCACTTGGATACTTGGAACAGAGAAAATGAAAAAACGCAACAATTCCTCGACTCTGGCTATAGCCAGAAGAAAAAGAAGACGAGAAAATGCTTGGTACAGAGCCGTCCACGTAAAGAGTCAACTCTGGGATCAAACTTAAGGAGGCAAACAAGTCAACTCCACCCCGCCGATTCCCCAATAGATCCAAAGAGAGAGAGCTATGTGGAGCAAGAGGTCATGAGCTCAAACCCCTACACACTGTGACGATATCTCGAGATACGAAGGCTCGAAGCGCAAAATAGTTCAGCAGTACTGCGGTAGGATTCGAGCTCGAGTTTAGTAGTCAATAAAGAGACAAGAGATCGATGGGAGTCTAGACATGGAGATACTGATATTTTCACCTCATTCGGACACACAATTGACTGATAGATGAATCGATTTATTGTGTTGCTTGAGTTTTAAATGAACAAGGCGATTTTGTGACCGAGTTTATCTCGGAAGTGCATGAGCAAATTGGGAGTTTAAGTAAAAAGACAAGGGAGTTTGTGGCCATGGAGAATCGAAAATCGGGTCTAGCGGAGCTCTTAGTTGCTGGAATCGGGATGGAGCTAGACTTGGAGGATACAATTGGTCGGTTTGCTAGGCTCAGATAGTATGTATGCAGCTCAAGGAAGGATTCGGGGGGGACGACATCGAGAATCGAATCGATCCGATCTGATTTGGGGCCACCGAGGTTAATGATCTAGGAGCCTCGTGCGAAAGAAAAAACCCACCGATCGACGCGATCCGATTCGAGCCAGCAAGGTCAATGATCGAGGAATCTTGTCGTGCAGAACCGGGGTCAATGATCCCCAGGAATCTCGGGTGCGAAACACCGCGGAGGGTTTTTAGCTCCACAATCGATAACGAAATCATGCGCTGGAACTCGTAATCTCGAGTTCGACGATTAAACAAGACTAGAAGTAGCAGTAAGTAGCGAAGGTTAAGGTGCGGAGGCGCGGATCGCGGCGAGCACGGGCCGCGAGCGTTCGGGCGGCCATCTGCTGCTACATTTGGCGAGAGCCGGGCCAGTAAACGGGCGGCTCTTTCGGGCCCCACCATCATCACCATCACCATCACCATCATCACCATGATCACCACCATCACCATCACCATCACCATCACCATCACCATCACCATCACCATCACCATCACCATCACCATCACCATCACCACCATCACCACCATCACCATCACCACCATCATGATCATCACCATCACCATCACCATCATGATCATCACCACCATCACCATCACCATCACCATCATGATCATCACCACCATCACCATCACCACCACCATCACCATCACCATCACCATCATCACCATCATCATCACCATCATGATCATCACCACCATCACCATCACCATCGTCACCATCGGCACCATCCCTCATCTTCCTCCTCCTCCTCCTCCTGCTCCTGCTGCTGCGGCTCTGCAAGGAGAATCTGGAGATGGAGATGGAGAATCTCGAAGAAGACGGCGGCGACGGCAGCGGCGATGATGATGACGCGATCTCGTGGATGGAGTCGAGCTCCGGGCGCCACGAGTTGCAGCGCCCGATCAGCTGCTCGATGTAGCGCGCGACTGCCTCCGGCCCCGATCCGCATGCGATGTTGCTGCTGCTGCTGCTGCTTCCGCCGCAGCACCATCTTCTCGATGAAGCAGTCGGATCTGGCGGAGATGCAGAAATCATGGTGGTAGTGGTGCTGCCGGTGGCTGGGGAGGAGGGCGATGGCGAGACCCGGTTCCTCTTCCTCCCTGCTGCTGCCGCTATCACTGCCATCATTCTTCTCCTGCACGTCCTTCGGCTCGCCTTCGTCCCCTTCCGCTTCGTCTTCTTCCAAGCCGTCTCTTGGCCATCGCCACCGCCATCATCAACAGCAACAGCGGCGGCGGCGGCGGCGTGGAGGAGGCGGAGCAGGTGAGCGAGTTCCTGCGCGGAGATGCGGCGCTGGAAGGCGGGCAGGGGCAGGAGGAAGTAGAGGCGGCCGTGGGCGAGGAGGGCGTCGGGGCGGAGAGGGCAGGGGCGCCTGCCGGCGCGCAGGGTGTCGGAGTCGCAGAGCAGGAAGTTAGGGTTCCGGGCATGGAGGAAGACGGAGGCCCGGACGGGGGAAGGAACCTCCACCACAGAGAAGAAGCTGCTGTCGTCGCAGTCGCGGTCGAGGTCGAGGTCGCCGCCGCCATGGCCATGGGAGAGGTCAACGACTCGGATGCGGCGGAGCTCCGTCAAGGTCAGCACCTGCAGCTGCGGGGCAGGAGACGGAGACGGAGATGGAGATGGAGACGGAGATGGAGATGGAGATGGAGAGGAAGAGATGGAAGCCCCCATAGCTAGCAGCAGGCAGCGCAGAGAAGGAAGAAGGAAGAAGGAAGAAGAAGGAAGCAGAAGAAGGAAGCAGAAGGAAGAAGCGGAAGGAAGAAGGAAGCAAGAAGAAGGAAGAAGGAAGAAGGAAGAAGGAAGAAGAAGATGCAGAAGAAGAAGAAGAAGAAGAAGTTGATGATGGACTGATGATAGATGCGCATTGCATGTATATATATGTCGAGAGATGTATGTATGCATGTGTGTGCATGCGTCCATGCATGCATGCATGCATGTGTGCGTCCCTGCGTGTATGCATGCATGCATGCATGCATGTGTGCGCACGTGTGTATGTTATCTCATGCACACATACATGCATGCATGCATGCATGCATACGGGCCGGTCAAACCCGAATTGCAACACGTTTCCCAAAGAGGAAAGCCGTCGCCGTCACGCAACACGGGACCGACCGACGACGAAAAAGCGCTTGCCCGAAAAGTGCAACCGTTTCTCCGGCGCGGGTAAAAAGTCAACTCCCCGGACCTCGGCTTCTTCTTCTTCTTCTTCTTCTTCTTCTTCTTCTGATCGGCGGAAAGTCAAAGCGCAGCTGCTTTCGATTCCCCTTCTTCTTCTTCTTCTTCTTCTTCTTCTTCTTCTTCTTCTTCTTCACCATCATCAAGCTGATTAGAGCTTGCGCTTGGTTGATTCCTGCGGCTTCTTCGATTTCATCATGCTTTCATTAAGCTTTTAGCCATGATCTAATCCCATCTAATCTAATCCAATCCAATCTAATCTAATCTAATCTAATCATTTTCGGGGTGGTAGCCGGTGCCGTCCCCCCACCACTCCAGGCCGTCGGAGAAAATCGTCCTGTAGCTTTATTCCCTTTCGGGAAACGGAGAGAAAACGACAAGAACAACCCTGGCAACAGACATACAAAAGCGCCACCAATCGATACGACCACTCGTCGGATCAGTGCACTAAAAGAATTCCTTCCATCGACATCCCTCGTCCGTATGCTTGGATCAGCTCTTATGCGCGAAGTGATCTGATCTACGCGAGTCAAAACTCCCCTTTTTTTTTTTGAAAGAATGACGGGGAGCTTCGAATCTGAACGAATGCCCAAGCATAGTTAATTGCTGTTAATCCAAAAGTCAACCAAAAGCCCTAATCATAAAGTTAAGGGAGCCATGTCCTTTTGTGCTACCAACATTCTCTGACGCATTCCGACTTATCAGCTGCAGCGAATGCCCCAGCTTCGAGAACATCGATGAATCGACATTGGTGAAAGAGACAAACTCTTGGCCTTACTCGACTCGAGGTATATGTACCACAGTTTTAGTGTGGCACAAAACCCTACACCCTACATGCCATAACTTTCATAAGCAGCAAACACATTAGTAGCATGTATCTAGCTAGATTCATGTAATCAGCGACAAACCATAGTTCCCCGCAAGACTAATCTATGTGAAAACAATGCCTGGTTAATTGGTTTTGATTTCGATTACGCTCCCCACGGTTTCCAGAGTACCAAGTATTATGATAGACATGAAAGCACTTGCATCCTCCTTTCCTTCTCTTGAACCACCAATAAGCAAGATATCTATGTACACATAATCTGAGGAGACAATTCAACTTCTCCTTATAGTCATATCACATTCTCAGTGATTCCATGCTTACCAGCAAACACAATAGCACCGATTAATGATGCAAACCCCAGCTCCCCCGAAAAAGAGAGGAACAAGCATGTCTCCATCCTAAATCTCGAGTCGAGCTGTAGAAGAACCAATCGAACATAGTATGAATCAATGCGCTATTATACCTTCCACTTAAAACTGAGCACAGTATGAATCAATGAGTTATTATGCCTTCCACTTAAAACTGCACAAAGCAACAAATCGCTTGCCATCGATCAGTTTGGAGGCAATCTAAAAGGTAGACCCACAGTCAATATCTGTCTGAATAAAGAGTCTCATGTAAATTGGTTGATTCGAACCAACTTACGTCTAATCTATTGATGAGTTCGAAGCTTTCATCATGAGGAATAGTTGGTTTGTGATTTTTTTGGTGGATTGGTGTTTAGTCCGTCCATGCTCAAAGCGATTACCAAAAGCTTCTAATTTTAAGGTGATTGATGACATCGAAGGTAGGCGCTATATCCACAGGTACCTGCAGAGTTAATATTTCACTCTACAATCAATAAACCAATAAAAGCATTTGCAACCACATAAATCGAGCATAATGATTTTGTATTGTGTAATGATAATTTTGAGTATTACTACAGCTAACATAATTTTTATTAGTTTTCCTCCGTTATGATCCAGTCTCACTCTGCAGAGAGCCTGACATTTGATTTTATCTTTCCTATATAATTGTTAAGAAATGCTGCAATGGGCTAAATTAATCATACTGATGAAAGTCTCCACATAAAGATATCTTTATACCAGTGGTTTTTTGGCTGAAACAGACAAAAACATCTTTCTCTAGGAGCACATAGTACTTATCACTTCCATATTTTTCTGTTTTGGGACTTGCTAAAACCTGCATGTATTGCTCCTTGGAAATTCATGTTTCGAATGAGGCCAGAGCAGGTGTCAGAAACCACAAAAAGGGTGGTAGGAAATAGTTACAGTGTCTTGAGAAAGGGTAAGGTTTCAGCTTACATTAGTAGCATCACTAGGCACCATGTAATGGCAGGGGAGCTCACATACCCTTTTATTACAATGATAATGATGAACAGGACAGTGGATCTGAGTAAAACGGTCATATGGTGGATTTTTCACTACGGTGATGAAACACAGGAGAGGATTCAAGAGAATTTCTACATTGCCGCTCATACTAGACATCTTTGAAAAGATGGAATACTATGGGCCCAGTAGCTGATGCAGAAACCACAAGTTCTAAGATAAAAACATCTTACCAACAAATTTTGAGGAAGAAACTCACCGCAACATTTTCTAGCAAACTCAATACTTGTTCCAAGGGTGGTGTAATGACGGCATAAGCATCCAGGATTTTCCTGGCAGCTTCCTTGTCTCCCTCCGCTTGGATGGTCAGGATCTCATTACAAAGACTTTCAACAGCTTGCTTTATCTAGTATTAGATGCGGAAAGTGTCCTTATTACAATGCCTTTTAAAACAACCTCATATATTTACTAAAATTTTCTCAGCTTGCTTTTGGCTACCTTGGAAAAGTCGACAGAAAATCTGCCGTCAGGATGCATTACAAACCCCTCTTTCTCAAGTATCCAATTGAACTGCAATGCTTGACCCCTCCTGCAGAAGTTCTATTTTGCATTAGCTATTCCCATAAATGGTCAGCCTTTGGTATGCCCTAGAAATTAGAATTACCCGTGAGCTTCATGGAGGCCGAAGCGTATAGAACGAAAACACCCAGCCAGAAATGAAACATACATACACTCCTCTAATTTCTTTGGCAGCAAATTCTGGCATAAGATAAAACAAAAGAATTACAAAGATTAAATTAAAGTTTGATTGCATGCTCAAAAAATGTATCCTGCATTCGTATGGCCTTTTTTTCACCTTGTCAAGTAGATATCGAAGGGCCCAAAGACCCACAATATCAGCTTTTGCCTCCTCTATGGATGAGTTAAGCTCCTGAAGTTCCTGTTGATTTGATCCATGGACATGTAAAGATTGGCTTCACATAATACAGCTTCATTGAAGTATTTGGTGCATTTGGCTGAAGATCTGGATAAATGAATGGCATACATACACGCCGAACTGTTGTCTTCTTGCCATCTGGAAGTGTAATTGAATGTGGTCCAATACCATGACAACATTCATGACAAATTATGTGAGTGAAATACGAATCGAAGTCGACATCTTTCTTCTGCGATTCCGAGAGGCAAACTGCAGCAATCGGTAGTAATATAGTGTCAAATCTGCAACAGTGACTATCACAGATCAATTGACAGATCTAGTCGAAAATGAAATGTAATTGCATATTTAGAGAATCACTCACTTTGCTTGTGATATGTTTTTCATCATCACCATAGCGTTCCCATGTTTCTTAATGACTCTCTCATCATTGGGAAGATTGAATGCCAGCGTTTGCGGCCCTTTTACATCCTATTTTGGAAAATCGAACCCACACAATAAGAATCAAGTTACATGGAAATCCTCTCATATAATGTTTATCAACTCACCCCAGCATTGAAGAGAAGTTGCATGACACGAATGGGAGATGCTTTTACATCCTTGGATTTATACTTTGCATCAAACGGAAGATTATCTTCCAATTCCTAAAAAACTCACTGGTTGTATGAGCTTTAACAATTGTCAATGTAAGTCTAACCACCAAATTCATACCTGGAGATAATTACTGAAAAGATTCACTTGGGAAGTGGCAACATCGTCACGTAGCCCGATATAAGCCTCAAACGTGGCCTAACCATTTATTGATATGAAAATCATTAACATAGATAACAGAGTGTGCCAATTTCACAAACAGAGCGCATCTAAATCAGAAAGAAAATGGCATCACATAGTTTAAGAACATCTAGATAGTCATTCCCCAAATGCAGGCAGAGGCCAACTTCACACAATAAGTAACCCTTGTGTGTATAATGTGTATTTAGGATTCTAAGAAAAAATCTTTTCCATCACTTACACATTGATGGAATTCGTAGACTATCAAAAAAAAATCGTAGACTATTAAAACTTTACCATTGATGGAATTCGAAAAATTTTAATACTATACAATTGAGACATTTTTGAGTCCTGCTCGGACTCCTGTGTTTCTCAGATCTGTACATCCTTGGATGGAACATCTGAAGTTATGAACTGGAGATGTATGTGACATCTTGAGGTGATTCTCAGAAAAACAGATACTAATAAACAACATTTATCATCAAGTAAAATACTTGTTTGCACAGTTATATAATAGCATCGTAGTATTTTGGCAGAATTTCAAATTTTACGGTCACTGGATAGATTGCTTCTTCTCCTCACCGCCTTTACTTATAACTTTGTAAACCTACCCTCGTGTTTGTGCCTTCAAGAAAATAGACAATGCTTCTCGATCCTCTATGTCGATGGCCCATAAGATCATTGACACTTTATTAGATTTGAGGATGGACAGGTGTCATGTTGTTAGATGATCATACCAATCTTCGAAATCAGAAAGCAGTACAATCACTGAATCACTGTCATGTCATAGCAGGCAGTTCCATTCACTCACTGAATCTTTTTCATGTCAAGCTTGAAGAGTTTTAGATATGGAATGCCTTTGGCATTTAATGTTTGAAGCCCACCTCTGTATCTTGTCTGCGGTGTACCAATGATCCCCCCTTATATCAACTCTGCTTTGTAGGTGAAGCTACAGGTGATGTGCCCATCATATTCTCTGTTTTGTTCTAATATTCAATCTATAGCCACCTTACTTCTCTCATAACCACTAGAACATGAAGAACATCTCACCTTATCTTGCCATCTCTGTACCATCCTTTCAAGTTAGAATCAGAATGATTGTTGACAGGATAAGATAAAAGAATCAAAGCAGAGATAATAGAAATGGTTTCTAGTACACATCGAGTAGAATAATTATGTGGAATAGTGTATACACAATAATGTAGTATTATTTGAAGCCCTTGTAATATGTGGAATAGATGACCAATCAATGACGGATGAAAGATTCCTTCTGCACTATCAGAAGATATGTTATATATATATAGGGTTTAGGGTTTAGATATATATTACATCACAGACTAGATTCAATGCTTCTATGCATTTAGTTCGTTTTGAGATAGGCTCATGTCCTAAGACATAAACCCTTTAGAAAGGCTTGGCATCCTATTGGCAATTACCACCATCCTATTAAAGTACGAGGTTTGTGACTTGTTCCCTCAGATTTTTTCACAAATACAACTATTAAACAGTATATCCTGATCTAGAGTTCTCCATCGAGTTGTTTTCCAACCAGATCCTATGCATGGGCCAGGTTGGTTTATTGTGTATACCAAGGGAAACACAGCACCGGACTGCATAAATTAAGTAAGTGAGACCTCTAAAGATCATTCTAATTGCATTGGTAACCATCCCTTGCAAAATAGATGCAGATAATGGGTGAATCCAGTAGCAGAAACAGAAAAACAGCTTAATAATCTGCTGTCACATTGTCAAAATATGCAAGGGATCAACATTGTCATCATTGACATACAGCGCTAATGTGGGATCAACATTAATCGTTGTAGAAAGAGCACTCTCTCTCAACCTCATTGAGAACAATGCTGCTCAACAAAATACAACCCAGTCATCGTAAAGGTTTCAAATCCAAAAGAAACGTGCATTAAACAGAGTGGAAGCTTCCAATTGATTAAAATGCTTATACATAACCATGCAACATCTTCATTATCCTCGTGTTAACTACCATCTATGAAAAGTTGTTTCAACACTAAATCTTAAGAATAAATTAAAAACATAGTCTATGACATGTGTGCAAGATTTGCAAATAGTTTTATTCCTTTAGCCATTATAACAGCACAGAATACATAAAAGATCATAAGAACTCTAAATCAACTCATGGGATTAAAGATGTCACGAAAATTGTACCTTGTAGCCGAACAAACCATCTTCGTATGTTTCATATGGTCCAATTGTTACATCAATAGGAGAATCCTAGAGAGAAATGTGAAAGAAATCTCAAGAAATATTCTACAATAACATTGAGTTTTTTATACCTTAAATCTAGGAAAACATTAAGTTTGCTTTGGAAAACATTTACTAATGCAGCACTGGCACAGGCCAGATTATTGGCTATATCAAGATTTTTATGAAACTAAATAATTAATGGAGAGAATAAAAACGTCCACATATACCAGTTGTATCCAAGCGACATCTGAATCATAATAGTCGTTAGAAAGAAATGCATCAGCCTTCGCTTCCAAAAGGCGTTTCAAGCTGCTTTTTGTAATAGTTCATATTATAAAAATTGAATCTGAGGCATTATTCATCAAATAAAAATATATTTTATAACAAACAGTAACAGGATAATCATACCTTGGTGTATCTGCAGCGTGCCCAGCTACATGCAAAAGTTTTGCCGCTTCAGTGAGGTGTGCTTTGTATTCTTCTGAATATGGTATTACGTGGAGACCACCAATGGAGTTTGTAGGGTCAGATAAAGTGTTTATTCCATTTCTAGTGAAATGTTCATGCCGTCTAATAACAGTGAAAAACCCTTTCGCTGCATCTTGATTTTCTGCATTTCGTTCACACCATATTTTGAACTCCTATAACAATTTCATGTTTAAGCCGTTATTTACAGGACACAACCAAAAGTTTCAAGAAATGCACTCATCTCCTCAGTTACAATTTCTTAGATACAAAAAATTAATTTTTACATTCAAAGACTGCTACATTTTCATGTTTTGAACAGTCAATTACCGCCTGATCCATGTCAGCAGGATAAAAATTAGCACCCGCTGGTTTCAATAAAGGAAATGCAGCTCTGTATTGTAAACCCTTCCATCCAGGCAAAGCCGTTAAAGCATTGGATGCTTCACAAACAGCAGAATCTGCTGTTGACAAGAAAGCTGTATTATTGCCAAGGCATGACCTGTAATTTCAGGTGCAAAATTTACCACAGAAAGCACCTTAGTACTGCACAAACATAAACAGCAAAGGTACATTGTAATTCATACAAGTTCAGAACTAGATCAATGCATCTTAAATAGCACAATATTTTTAACTGGAGTATCACAGCATACACTTTCTTGGGTGCTAATAAGCTGGATGAAACACTTCCTCCAAGCAGTGTTATGATGTTTCTTTTCTAACACATAGTTTGGAACCACCCCAGATAGTGGATATGGTATTATAAATAAATAGGTCTGATGTGCCAAAAATATGTATCTATCAAGGGCTAGATTGAAACCTTGTAGCATATAAAAGTTTGCATCTACATCCAATAAGGCAACAAATACTGGAGTGTTAAGATAAATCCTAGATAGATATAAAAAATGGAACTAAAATAAATATCAGGTGCCCAACACCGTGGTTTTGTGCATGCTGGAGAATCCAATGGTTTTCATCAAATAAGCATGGACTTGAGGCACTATAAAAGACCCCAATAGGCTAATAAAATTCATTAACATATCGATTCATCTATCAAATCAAACATTTTCAATCAATCATCTCAATTCGTTATTTGAATGGAACGATCGCTCTTGAGAGTTTTAGACCTCACTCTTTTAAGATGGAAATATGTTGGATATGTGTCACAAATACCATGGACTCTTATTGATGGAGTAGTATGCATATTGAAGTCTTGCAAGCTCAGATTCTGCTTGGCGTCCTTCTAACCAACTTTTCAATAAAGGATTTGTAGGCCATACCTGAAAAAAGTGTATCAATAGTCTCTATCTCTCTTCCATGAATGTATAATAAGTACAGACACCTTAAACCAGCTCACATCAGCTGTGAACCCCTCTTGTATATATAAACTGAATCACGAATCTATAAAAAGAGATTTCTAAAGAACTGAGTTTCCAGAAAAACCTTGAAAGTGCATGTTTATTAAAGTTTAGAGGGTGTGGCATGGACAAACGACTTCTCTTCAGAGGTTACAGGAAATATTCAAGAATGCAGAAAAATATAGCAATGCATTGAAGTGGTCAAATAGGCATTCACAAGAGCACGATCTTAGGGTTTAGGGTTTAGGGTCTGTCCCCTCCGATAAACGTGTCATGTGTGTTGTACATATTCAGTTTTGAGTTCAACAACCCAAAGTTGTGTGGGAGCTTCATTGCAACACTTCCAGACCTTTTATTGCCTCCAGAATATGTCCACACTGGACTGTCGCAGTCTGGGGGGCTTTCTAAGACCAAACGTTTCAGTTCATCTACACCTATGATGCTCTAGGCTTAGATATGGGAAAGCATCTACATCGTTTGATGTAATCTCTCATTAAAGCTTAGTAACCATTTGCCCTCTTACGAGAAAACAAATATATTTTTCTTCCTTCTTTCTTTATATCTATCTCCAAATAAAGGAATTTGTCAAAGGACATCAAAACGCCCCCCCCCATCTCAGAGATGTCTCTGTCGTGGAACACCCTATGCTGGAGATTTTTCGAAGGCAAAAGCTTCAGTCAATCTAAGTGCACAATCTTGGTTTATTATATCCACAATATTCCAGAACTGATGTATAGTTATATCTATTCTCCATTGAGGCATGAACACATTTTAAGATGTGCTTTCTAATTTTGATATTATAGGCCAGTTTGACCTATTTAAAGACATTAATACAGTTTTCTTCTTTCATTCTTTCTCCCAAACATGAGCAAGTTTAGAAACAAGATAACACTAACCTGTTCTAAAAATAGTTTGTCGAGAATTTGAGCTGCCTGTACTGTAAGTGATAAAGCTCGAAGATCTCCATTGCTTAATGTTGATAACTACATAGCAATGAAAGAGGTATTAGAGATAAGGATGACACAAACTTCCATTTCCAATCCCAAAAACAGTAACCATGAAGCTGCTTTTTTTGAAGATCTAAGAGGAGTTCTTTGAAGATTTGCTAATTGAATTGAATGCTTGAAACCATGGTATACCATCATAATGCAATATTTAAAAATAATTTAGCATGTATGCATGTTTCGTCGAGTGGGAAAATAACGTTATCCATATTGAAAGAAATAAAGCTATTTCTTAATGATCCAGCATAATCATCGTAATGCATGTGGTCTAGAAGCATTAACGCATGCTTAATAATTATGGGTTGAGTCATGAAAGGGAATATCGTATCTGAGGCTGGTTGGTTGGTGTCCTGAAAATCAGACATGGAAAATAATGATCTCCATAATCTGGTAATTGATACCTTGGCCTTCCTTTCTCAAGAAAAAACGTATGTGGCATCGAGACAGAATAGAGATGCATAAGTTTCCATTCCAAGATTATCTCGTTTCAATTGTCACAATCATATTTGATGCAATTCAATACATTATTGATGTAGGGTGTGCAAAGAGTAGATGACACTGGAATCCTTGACCAACAATGATCTTTATTAACTCTACTAGCTTACCTACACTTGGCTGTTTCCAACACTTATTCAGAGCATATATTGCCCAAATCGTTGTTCAAGGGAGTTTTACATGTCGACTCTTTGTAGGAGACATCCTCAGGCACAGAACCAAAGGCACTGCACAAATCTACATTGTATACACACAATCAGTCCATTTGGGTATTTTCTGCTTGGCTTAGGGTATCCAGAGAATTCGGTCTAATTGTAACAGTTTGACAGTTCCTTGGATACAGGGGCATTATGCTGCATGGATAGACACAAGTGCATGCATGTTCTATGTGTTGGAAAACTACTTACCAAGGTCATATTGACCAAGTGTACAAGGACACTGACATTTATAGTTCCTTGGATACAGGGGGATTCCTGCCGCATGGATAGACACAAGTGCATGCATGTTCATGTGCTGGAAAACTATCTACCAAGGTCCTATTGACATTTTTTCACCTTGCTATTATGTCTGATTAGAATTACCTGTTAGGATCATCCATGTTAAGAACTGCCTACTGAACCTTGTATAGGGTAAGGAGTACATACGATGACAAGACCTGACTAGCTTTCTCCAAAAGCTTTTCATAGTTAAAATCCTCAAGAAAAGAAACAAAGAAAGAAAGTTCTATTAAAGTTTGTTTAAGAGGCTAAAATGACCTTTACGACTAAATATGCTACATCTTACATTGTTGTGTCATCTTTGAGAACAGGGCAAACTAAATGTAACTAGATAAAAAATAAATGCTAAAGATGATCTAGCACCTTGGATGGTGGAAAGCCAGCATTTATCTTTCAATAAAAGAGGATGTGGTGAGACCATATTCCAAATGTCCAAGGTCTAGTCCAGTGGATATCTATATCCCAATCTCTTCTAAAAAACCCTTCTCCTAGTCAAGAACTCTGATCTTAATTACTTATCATATGGAGACAATAAGAAAGCATAGGAAATAGGATACACATGTAAAGCTACAATAAAGACCAAGTTTTTAAGACGTGCAACCCTTACCACTAGTCATTTTTTATCTAATTGTATTTCATCTGGCACACATTTCCCCAACTTTTATAAGACTTTATTTAAATGCAAATCCCCACTCACATATGGTAAGCCTCAACATCTATGGAGTAAACATAAGTACAAGAATGACCGCACTGAAATTTCTGCATACTACATGAATTCCAAGGATATACCTCTGCTGCCAAATTGACAGAAGCATAACAACCCAATTTCCTTTCAAGGGTCAATTGTCTTTGGAGAGGATCCAAATGGTACCTAGAAACACGATCAAATTATTTAACCTAATGATTGACCAAGTCCAATGTCAAAATTCATAACTTATTTCTTGTGTAGCCCATATTTAGGAATATTAGATACAAGTTACAACCAAATACCTAAGAATTCCATCTTTTCTTAACACAATTTCTAACGAATTGAGAGGAGATGCTACACGTAAAGGAGTTTATAAGTTTATGCTAACCATTTGGCATCTTCAAACAGACTGCTCCCTATTTATCTGAATTCTCAACAGATAAATTTCATCTTTTCTTAACACAATCTCTAACGAATTGGCAGGGGATGGTACAGGTGAAAGAGTTTGTAAGTGTTTTTTTAAGCAAACACTTATTTCTATCAATTCTTAACAGCAGGATTTCCAAGGATGACAACTTTTCATATTCCATTATGTTGGAGGCTGAACCAAAGCCTTTAAGCTAATAGGCAGTAGGTATTTCCTTCTTATTTTACAAAAAACAACCCGGACAAGAACATAATGTTCCATGCTTCCACCTCAAGATGGCAGATAAATCATTTCCCCATGTGACTGCAAGTGTAATTATATCTAATCAAAGTGAAGAGATCCTCAGCTGCCATCCACATAACAAACCCCATAAAACATCAAGATTACTGCTTCAAATATACAGCTAGCATACAACTCTATGTCATCATCCAGTAATTTGCAATAGAGTGTATGTATAGATCCAGCTCTCATGAGATCGAACTTTGAGGTGAATTACATTAATCTTAATACATTTTTTCATTTTGCATATTAATATTATAATTATTTTCCAGGTTGAGTTATATGTACATATTTGAGAGTTACCTATCACGAATTCTTGAAAAAAGTTTGCTGTAATCTCCATCAATGTCATGAGGGACATACTCTGGATCCTTCTCCCTGAGACGGTTTTCGTACTCATCACATCCAATGTATTTTACCATTGATACCTCCGATTCCTATCCATGAAATTACCAATGTAGTGAAATGAAACATACGCAAATATCTTTTAGGATGCATCCCACTTCCAATGTGCATGCTGCCTGAGACAATACTACCTTAACACACAAAGGTGTGCACACAAAAAAGAACTAGTATATGCTGCATATGGATTAGTGTAGTTATGATCACTTTACCTGAAGAGAAAATCCATCAAGTGGGATGGGTTCCAATATCGTCACCAAGTACACATCATTAAATTCATTGTTAATGAAGGTTCCATTATTGGTAATCCTAATAGATAGAATAAAACGAAACAAATCATTGTTACACTGAGAATAAAGAGAACGTAGCATTGAACATTGAAGAAACAACAAACGCAACCTGAAGTTTCAAGAGATAGCATTGTGCATGAAGTAATATTAAACGATAGTTCAACAATGGAGTCATGATACACTCTTTGATGAAGTAATGATGTTTACATGATCCATGTGCAGATTTTACAAAGAGAAACAAGATTTCCAGCAATTAATCTGGTCTATTAGGTCATATACTTGCAACATAAAAGGATATTTGAAATCAAACTAGCAGTTTCTCTTGACTCACCATTCTTGACGGTATACATAGATAAGCTCAAAAGCTTCAGGGGGAAGTCTTATCCCCAGTTCTTCTTCCAATTCTCTCCTGTGCGACGAACAAATAATAATTCAGTGTCTCATATCTAAGTGTAGTAAAATAGGATATCGTTCCCTCTAAGAATCAAAATGGTAGGTAAATATAAAGGCACCCATTTGACTTAACCAAATAAACAAGAACAAAGTTATTTTTTCTCAAATACCAGCACATTTCAACACATTGCTGATGATTTTGTGAGTTTTGTCCCTAGAATTGTATATAACACTATTGACAGCAAAAGGTTTGGTAAACAACATTGAAATATCTAAGTTCGCTTTCTTTTCTTTCCCTTATTACCCAACTAAAAAGCATCAATCAAACTCAGAAAGGATCAAAAGAAGATTCATTGATCATTGTGATGAAAGCAAATGCGTTTGAGACCAATGACGCCAAAATGAACAAATGATTACTCTAAAAGGCACTTAATTTCTCTTCCAGGTTTAGGCAAGTTGCAGATATAATTAAAACTCCAGAGTGTTTGGGGGAATAAGGAAAAACCCTGGGCTTTTTCTTTCCCAAAATCATAATCCGATTAAGCTTTCCATACATTGCTGATAGAAGAGATGTATCTCCAGCAGTGATGTGACCAGCGCTTGATGTATCCCAGCGACCTGGCCAAGAATCTTTTCCATCTGCACGCTTTTGTACAACGAGTTCTCCTGTACTTTCAACATATATCCATACTTCAACTGCTCTATGATAATCACCATCTCTGTGCACGTGGGAACTGCATGAGAATTGAGCATAAAGAATATACATGAGAAGGGATTCATTGATCCGTGTAACTTGGTTCATTAAAAATAAAAAATGGATAAGCTATTTCATATGCATTCAAACAAATCCTAGGAAAACATCTGAAGAACTTCTACTTATTCTTATATTTCCACAAGATGTTTATGATTTCCCCAGTGCTCTTGGTCAACCTATCTCTAGCAATTTTTTCATTTATTCACCCACTTTTCTTTCCTTTTGGAGGCTGACCAAAAGCATTTGCATAAGTAACATAGATTCAGTTTTCCGTAAATGAAAAAGCATTACAATCTGTTCATTATCCTATATAATGATATAAGTTCAGATTAATCTATTCTTTCCTACTTTGTTCATGTTCAGGGTCTGGACAATTCAAACTGCATTTGGATTATGCAGTGCATTTTATATGCACATGTCGTGTGAGTAAGTACGAACTTTCTTTCAATTGGGCATAATAACAAAGATTATCTCCATTCTTATAGCTGTTTTGATCTCAAATGTGCAAGATTTGGATATCTTTTACTTTAGGAAGCTCCCCAAAGCCTTCAAATACTGGGCGGGGCTGGATCCCATCTCCCTCCAGATTTTGTCATGGGGGTCTCAAAATATTCTTCAATTATGTGCATATAAGATTTCAACCCGAGTTTATATTCCATGCAAACAAAATCAGATTAACGAGTGTGTCAAACAATTTTGTGGTTTTTGGAGCTATGAGCTTTGGCTATCTACGCATGATAAAATCGAGCACTGGCCAAGCTCTCTAAGTGTTCGATCATGTTGGAATTCCTCTCCCAATTGCAGTCTAAACATGATCAACGGGACCAAAAAATGAAGCATTTTCATACTGGAAATTCGTGCTGCTTGGTGGCTCTTGATGTTGAGGAATCTTCTTGATGATCTATGGTGATTTCTGGGGTCATTTGATAGCAAGAAATATTAGTAGGGATACATCCGAGCCAAAAAAAAGCTACGAAAACAACACTCGAGTATGATCAAGGTACGAGAATTGTAAATAGAAGCGCAGCAAATCAAATTTGCTAGACTGCAACGTCGCACATCAAAAGCGACAATGAGAAGAGGAAAAAGAAAGCCGCATTCTTCAAGGAAGGATCTTTATGGCAGCAAGCAAAACCAGAACGTATAGAAACGGCAAGCTGGCCGGATTCGAAAGAAAGAGTAACAACCGAAGGGGGAAAAAGAAAAGGAAAGGAAGGGGTTGGTACCGGGGCTTGGAGATGCCAGTATGCTGTCCGGAACTCGTGAGAACGTCGAGGAATTCCTCAGAAGAGGAGGAGACGGGATGATGTTCCGCCATCGCTGTCAGCCACGCAGCGCTTCGCTTCTTTCGCAGATCGCTGGCAAGAGTAGCGAGAACAGCGAACAGCTTCGTGGTTCGGTTACAGGTTCGGTAAAGGCTTAGCTCATCAGGTTCGGCAAAGGCTTAGCTCTTTAGGTTCGGTAAAGGCTCAGCTCATTAGGTTCGGTAATGGCTTAGCTCTTTAGGTTCGGCAAAGTCTTAGCTCTTTAGGTTCGGTAAAGGCTCAGCTCATTAGGTTCGGTAATGGCTCAGCTCATTAGGTTCGGTAAAGGCTTTGGAAGATGGATCTGTTTAGTTAGGTTGTTAAACAGCTTCATGGCCTTGTGTTAGGTTCGGTAATGGCTTGGAAGATGGGTAATTGCTTGCAACTTCATGGCCTTGTGTTAGGTTCGGTAATGGCTTGGAAGATGGGTCTATTTAGATAGGTTGTTAAACAGCTTCATGGCCTGGTGAAGTATATGGCTTAGAGACTGGGTCTGTTCAAGTTAGATGTTAAGCAGCTTCATGGCCTTGTGTTAGGTTTTTGGTAATGGCTTGGAAGATGGGTCTATTTAGTTAGGCTGTTAAACAGCTTCATGGCCTTGTGTCAGGTTCGGTAATGGCTTGGAAATTGGGTCTGTTTAGTTAGGTGTTAAACAGCTTCATGGCCTTGTACTAGGTTCGATAATGGCTTGGAAGATGGGTCTGTTTTAGTTGGGTGTTAAACAGCTTCATGGCCTTGTGTTAGGTTCGGTAATGGCTTGGAAAATGGGTCTGTTCAGTTAGATGTTAAACAGCTTCATGGCCTTGTATTAGGTTCGGTAATTGCTTGGAAAATGGGTCTGTTTAGTTAGGTGTTAAACGGCTTCATGGCCTTGTGTTAGGTTCGGTGTATGGCTTGGAAACTGGGTCTGTTTAGTTAGGTGTTAAACAGCTTCATGGCCTTGTATTAGGTTCAGTAATGGCTTGATACATATAGTTGGATGACGCTCTCATCTGGCTTGGTTTTAGCGTTGAACAACTTCGTTGCGCTATTAGGTTCAAGAAAGGCTTAAAAAACAGTGGGAAAATGGCCTGAATTCGGGTCTATTCAAAAGCTTAGATTCGTTCGTCTGAAGATCAATTCGATGACCTCAAGCAGCAAGTTCTTGATCATTGAGCGGGTTTTCTTTTCTTTTTCTCTCTCTCTCTCTCTCATGTAGGAATCCGGATATCATTGGAGGCGAGTGGATTCTAGCCTCAATGGAACAAATCGAAGCCGCAATGACAAATTCTTCCTCGACATTGAAAAAGAAGCAGCTTGGAATGCACATA
>JBBBWG010002892.1:60208-73290 GCA_037176905.1 Azolla pinnata
ATATCATATCGCAACACACTTTCATATCGAAAAGCCGATGATCATCCCATCTTAGGGCAGCTGGCATTCAAAAGCAGCTCTTGAACAATATCTTAAAAACAAGTACATCCTTTGGCCTGTAAAAAACACTTAACATCATCAATCACATCAAGGAATCTCGATTGATGACGACAAACCGGAATAATCGCCTTTGTTTGTATATGCAGCATTTAGCACAAGGTAACGATCTCGAGTTTTTACTGCTATATATATATTATGACACAAATCAATGCGAAACCAAACAATTTAGAACTAATACGGCTAATCACTAATTTAGGATATCCATATGTGTTGTAACCACAACTTATATAGATACGAAAGCACCATCACCACTTTAAGACTCTATAAAGCATATTGCTGCTACTTTTAGGAGTAAAGTATATTGCTACTATTAACATCTATAACAAGCTGTAATCACTTTGAAACACTGGTTAAGGAGCGATGGGATTTGGTTCAATCTCATACTCTAGCATTCTACAATCTGATCATTACTGCAAGCAAAATGCTGCCATTCTTAGAACAAAAAGATAGAAGAGAGCATCTCAAGAAATCAAAGCAAACATGAAAATGAAAGACCATTTGGAAAACACCATCTTCTCTGTTTTGAGAATATAATCTACCAGACAAGCCAGATCTGAGCGCTGCCATTTTATCTGAAACTCAAGGTCATGGTCCTTCTTCTTCTTCTTCTTCTCTCTATATATAGTTCATGAATGATTCTTGCTCATTACTGCGAACAACCCGTGTTCGCAAATCTCATGCTGCAATTCATTGTATATGTGAATGTAAATATATATATATATATGAATGTATGTATGTATATTTACATGCTGGGTGGTAGACAGCCAGAACACAAAGGCAATCATTCCTTCCTCATAAGATACAAATAAAATGCATTGCCAGGCACAACAATCCGGTAAGTGAAGCCGATGGAAACAAGCCCAAGCCGCAAAAATGGAAGAGAAGAATCTGTTGGATTTCGTTAGTTTATGAGCTCTTCAAGCGCGGGTGTGGTGGTAGGCTATCATCACAGACAGGCCCTGATGGCAAATGACACAGCCTCACCTCTTGGGGTAGAAGCCCATACCCGATGTCGAGCCCTTGGAGCATCTTCTTGACATCTAGGATGAGGTCGGACTTGCGGATCTGCCGCTCCAGCTCCTCGTTGTAGTTCAGCGTGTGGTTCAACATGAGCTGCATGTTCATCTTGTTGTTATCCTCGATGCTCTTCACGAGGAGATGGTGCTCCTGCGCCCAATGGTTCGGCTTGCTTGCGATGTACCTGCGAGAATTAAGAACAGCTTTCAGACGAATGGACCGAATTCTGCCCCCTAAAAAACCACAACACCAGGCTTGATTGTATAATCGAATCGAGCGCATGGTTCA
Source organism: Azolla pinnata (assembly GCA_037176905.1). Classification (NCBI taxonomy): domain Eukaryota; kingdom Viridiplantae; phylum Streptophyta; class Polypodiopsida; order Salviniales; family Salviniaceae; genus Azolla; species Azolla pinnata. The sequence goes on from JBBBWG010002892.1 coordinate 61,634, forward strand.
TGAGAAAACAAAATGCTGTCAGCAGCAGATTCTAACGTGACGACAATCAACTTGAATATACTTGACTATTTGGGGTTTGTATCTACCTGTTTGATCATGTGCCAAGCACCCAATGGCACACACTAAGTGATTCTGAACTTTACCAGTTTTAAAAGCCCCCCAAATAGGCACCACATGTAAACAAAAATGATTTCGAACACCTACTTGACAATTGCATTACATTGCCAAACATTCAAATAAGAAAGGTCTGCCCGTTCCTTACTTTGAGATCTTCTCTTTCAGCTGGGAAATCTTCTCGGACGGTGTGCTGGCGTCGATGGAGAACTCGAAGCAATCCCCTGTATCAGGTGTCCTGGAATAGTTGAAGATGTATTTGGTTGCTAGGATGGAGTTAGGGTACCACACTTTCTCTCCATTCCCTTTCATGAAGATGGTAGACAGGATGTTCATTTCCTCCACCACAAGCTACAAAAGAAAGACATGGCATGAGCAAACACACAAGGAAGAGAAACCATCAATGAAATATGCACATGCATACATTCAACACACATGTATGGGGAAGAAAATCATCACTGAAATGTCTTGATGAAGAGATTGATGGCATTATCTGTTTTCATTCTTCTACCTGGTTCCCATCCACTACGCATCTGTCCCCCACGTCGAACGGATGCATCACGAAGAGGAAGACTATGGCCTCGAACACCGTCTTGCAAGTGTTGCCGAAGATGAAGACGACGAGCACGAGCTGCGAGGAGATGAGGAGCAGGAGGTGGGTAGTGGTGAGCTCCAAGATCAACATGGCTATGATGATTATCACCACCACCACCACCACATCCACGATCCTATGCAGCTTCTTCACTGCTGTCTTGGTATCAGTCAATGACATCGCAAGAGCCCTCCTCTCCCTCACCACATGGACCTGATGCACGCAAGCGCAGGTCTCATCAAACCGAGAACAGAAAAAACCCATGGCTTGAATCAGCCCATATCAAAAAGACCTCTCACCGCAAAGCTCTTCACAGCAGCCTTGGATATCTTCCCGGTCTCGCACGCATGATCGAACAATGGGAACGCCTTCTCCACTTCCTTCGCGCGCATGAACCTCAAGAGATCTTTCTTCTCAATGTATCTACCATTCCAGAATGATATATTGTTAGTCTCCATAGACTCGAAAGACCAATAAAACCACCACCACCACCACCACCACCACCACCACCACCACCATCACCCACCATTCACCATGGTTTGGTTCAAGACTTACCTTGCCCCGGGCATTGCTACGTTCTTGAATATCTTCGCAGCAGCAGCTTTCGCTTGCCACTCGCTTTGAATCTCCACGTCGTGGGCGTCGTCGTCGCCGCCGCTCGCGGCCGCAGCCGACTCATCGATGATGTGGGCCAAGGTGTAGATTCCCCTGTACCGAACCAGGTTCACGAGCCGCTTCATGTTCCAAGCCGATATGTTGTTCTGATTCAGCCTTTGCAGGTGATCGATGCTGATGCCTTGATCATCATCTTGGTTCACAAGCTGTTGGCTCTTGGGCCATAGCATGCCACTTTTCCCAGCCACAGCACCACTTTTTCCATTCGCAGCGATCATACCGCTCTTCGCTCCTCCTTTCCCAGCTGCCACGAGACCACTCTTATTACCATTGGCGGCAAGCGTACCACCGGCTTTCCCTACCATCAGATTACCAGTTTTCTGCTTCGGGACAAGCCCATTGCCCAAAATGGATGATGGGACCTTCGCCCCCGCCTTGCGCAGATCGCTGAGCTCCTCAAGGATCCTGTTCTCTTCCTCCATCTCGATCACCGGAGGGCCCGAGAGCGTCTCCAGCACCCATTGCCCGAACAAAGACTCTCGGATGCGCTCGAAGTAGTTGCTCACATGGAACGACGAGGCCAACGCCTTCACGAGAACGATCTTGACAAGCCACAAGACTGCCCCGATGAGGAAACAATACAGCACCTTGCTCACATAAGGCAAGACCTTGCTGTGCGTGGTGCTGCGAGCCTTGGGCCCGAAGACGAGCCGCCATGCCAAGATCGCGAAGGAGAACCAGATGCAGTTCTGAACTCCCTTCCGCAATGCGTACACAAAGTAGAGAACCCTCTTCCTCAGCAGGAAATTGCGCTCGACGATGATGACAAGGATCCGGATGACCCACCCCGATACGAGCCTGCCGCAGAAGAGCAAGAGCACGAGCAATGCCCATTTCCACAGCGCCATGCTCCACAAGGGCCAATGCGCCAAGGTCGGGATCGTCAGGCTGCAGATCAATCCCCCCATGATGATGAAGAATGCGATCCATTGGAGCGCCGAAACGATGCTGCATTTGTTCTTCCTCAAGCTATCGGGGACGTCTTCATCCTTGAGAAGGTCTTCCTCGTCCTCGTTCTCCGGCTTACCGCCCATGTATGCGGACTTGCGCAGCTGCGCCTGAGATCGCAATGCTCCAGAATTGAGCTGATTCGCCGATCTCGCATTGCTGTGCCTCATCTCTCCCTGCGGAGGATCGGCTAATCGAGACCTGGTCTGAGCCCTATGCAGAGACGATCTTTGCTGAAGAGCCTTCCGATTAGGGCCAGAACTATCATCATCATCAACATCATCATCATCGGAGCTGGAGGAGGAGCAGTGATGGCCTTCATCTTCCGCATGCTTGCCACAACCTACCACATATTTTTCTCCATGGAAGATGGCCTCGCTCGGGCTTCGGCCGATTCCAGCTCCAGCTACCGCATGGGGCTGCTCCTCCACAAACGACACACTGCGAGCCGATGGCGGCTTCGACATTCCGCTGCCGGCGATGATATGGTCGGGATCGAGGTTAGGGTTTGCTGCTGCATGTGCAGTGGCGATGGTGGTGGTGGTGGTGGTAGCAGAAGAAGAAATGGCGGCGGCGTTTGGGGCTATGGTGGGAGTAGGTGGAAGGTTGTCGCTCATGGTGATGTCCATGTCGAGGTCCATCATGTTCATGTCCATGTCGAGGCAGAGCTTACCTGAGGCAGCTTGCTTCTGCAGGAAGTCGCCGATGAGCTGCGTGGGGGGGTCGAGGGAGGAGACGTCGAAGTCGAAGCTCTGGGGGCGGCGATGACGGGGAGGCCGATTCCTGTTCTTCTTCTCCTTCATCTCCATCTCCATCTCCTTCTCCATCTCCTTCCCCATCTCCATCTCCTTCTCCATCTCCTTCTCCGACTGCTTCTTCTTCTTCTTCTTGTGGCGGCTGCTTGTGTCGCCGCTGCCCTGCCGAAGCTCCTCGAGCTTCGGGCCATGGCCGCTGTCGCCGTCTGCTGCCGTCATTGTCATGGCTAGCGGCGGCTCATCCTCGAGGATGGGCACGACGACGACGTCGCTGTGATGATGATGGTGATGGATGTGGTGGGAGGATCCGCTGTGGAAGGCGCCATGGGGAGCAGAGGGAGGAGGAGAAGCGCCACCAGCGGGGGGGGGAGGAGGAGCTTGGGCGGTAGCCATGTCCAGGCGTCGCTCATTACAGGGGAAAACAGACAGAGAGGAAGAGAGAAAGAGCGATGGCGATGGCGATGGCGATGGCGATGGCGAAGAAGAAGAAGAAGAAGAAGAAGAAGAAGACGAAGAAGAAGAAGAAGAAGATTGTACTTCAGTTTGATGTGCGCATGTACGGATGGCATGCGCACATGTACATGCGCCATTTCAAATTGGGGACATCCATTATCGCATACATGCACGCACATACATGTACATTCATTGTCGCATACATGCATGCACACACATGCATGCGTGCGTGCATGCATGCCATCGGAAATCCACAGTCGGATGCATGAAATCTAGTTCGCATGCATGCATGCGGCCCGGAATCCACCATCGCATGCATGCACGCAGGGCATGCGCGTACATGCGCGCATGCATGCATGCCATCGGAACTCCACCGTCGCATGCACGAGCTCCACCGTCGCATGCATGCATGCGACTCGGAATCACCGTCGCATACATGCACGCATGCACACACACGCACGCACACGTATCCATGCATGCATGCGATTCGAAATCCACCGTCGCATACATGGACGCATGCAACACAAAAAAGTTCAGAAAAGGGGAGAGTTATAAAATTAACCTGCTAGAATCATCAAGACATTAGAAATCGAACGCAACAACTCCCGATCTCTCCGCTGAAAAAGAATTAGCGCCCCGACTGATTCCCCCGCCCGGCGTAACGTTGAATCGATTCCACTCCTAAATCGCTTCCCACTGATCGGTCCTGATCGATTCCCCTTGAGTGTGTGTAGCCGATCGACGGAGAAAGTTAGTAAGTGTATTCGATCGACGGACAAGTTAGCAAGTCTAGAAATCTGATTAATCGATCGACGCGTCAATCGATAATTCGAGCAATTTGGAATCCGATCAATCGAGTAATGCATTAATCGATTAATTTGAATTGGTTTGATCTTAATTGGGTTCGGCAGTCAATCAATTTACTCGGCGCTGATTTATAATTTCCCATTTTCAGTTTATAAAATTGGTTCGGAATCTGTTTTGTTTTATTATTACTTCTCAAAACAAAAAGGGAAAAAAAAAAGGGCAGAAAAGTGCCAAGAAAAAGTGCGCGCGCCGGCCACGTGTCGAGCGCCGATTGGCTCCCCAACAGCCCACGTGGCGCCCTCTGCTGAATGAACATTTTTCAGCTGTATTTAGTTGTTTGACCTTCTTCTTCTTCTTCGTCTTCTTCTTCGTCTTCTTCTTCTTCAATCCTTCTTCCTTCTTCCTTCTTCTTCAATCCTTCTTCCTTCTTCTTCTTCAATCCTTCCTTCTTCCAAACCCTAATCAATGGCGCGCTGCTGCTCTTTGATCTGAGTGATGTTGCTGCACACGCATTCATTGAGGTCCACCTTTCTCTGAATTCCCGCAAACCAAAACAAGGAAAGAATCACAGGGGGGGGGGGGAGGTACAAATTACAATCCAGAAACAGGGAATATGTTATGTACCAGCAAAAAAAAGGCCTTCCCCAATTTGGCAACCCATCATCAATCCACCACAGACCGAAAGCAATCGATGCAAACATGCAAAGGGAGAGAGTCCTGACAGCTCTGGTTTATCTTGGAAGCAAGCAAAGCATATATATATATATATATATACACATCCAAAATGAATCAGGCAGGGCGTGGTACGAAAGAAAACAAAGCCATTAGATCAACAATGTGTGGCAATTACAATTGATTACCATACTTAGTGATTCGAGATCCTCTCCGAAGACAGTAAGCACCCCAGAACGAGGCCAAAATGGTTGTTACATCAATTGAGCCTCGACTTGCCCACTAATTTGAAGGCTTCGAAATAGCATATTTGAAAAGACCCCCAGCTTTTAAACGGCCCTGCCTTTCCCAAAACATTCTCATTCCTGCATCGTGACCAATGATGCAAACTGGACAGCTTTCGACAACGGTTGCAACAAACGATTCTCTTTGAATACCGTTACAACAGCACACACGCGGTAAAACAGCCCAACTTTTTTTACATCAAGAGAGAGATATTTCTCATCAAGACAGCGACCCCCACATTTCAATCTCAAAACTATGAATATGCTTTCATTCCCGGGCAACAACAAACCAAAGTCTCCCAGTACTACAAATTACAAAGCTCGTGGAAAATTTGCTGTTCAAGTTTGATCCAACCGCAAAAAAATGCTTTCACGGTTTCAACGCAAAAAGGAGAGGCACAGCAACAGAATCAGTCAAACAGGCTGAAGCCCATGTCTTCATCACTCTCTTCCTTGGGTTCCTCCTGATAATGAAGAAACATCAACATCAGAAGGCATTGAAGTCATCGAACTACTCAGCAAAAACGGAAAACAAACCATCGATGACGCATATAAAAGCTCTACTTCAGCAAAGAAATTCCCTAGAGCTTATACTTCTAATAGATCCAATCCAAGCTATCTGTGGTGATATGCTCCATATTATATATATTTTGAGCCTCACATCTCAAGTATCCTTTTCCTTGGATGAAAGAATTTTTCCTTCTACATGGAATTCTTTTACTCTATAATCTAACACACACAACAGGTGAAGTCCTGAAGCATAGAATTTAATAGAGAAGTTAGAAACAAGCAAACCTTTTTCTCTTCCACAGGAGGGGGAGCTTCTGCACCACCAGATGATGCCACAGGTGCACCACCACTTACTGCAACAGCACCTCCGCCTCCTCCTGAATAATTAATAACCATCGATATTACAACTATCTAAAAATCCAACAATCAATGCAATATGCGTCCATCTGATTGGGGTAAAAAAAACCCTTCATTCAGGCTTACATTAATGCATTTTACATGGTTTCTCATGTTCACGGACGGTACTACATTCTCTTACATAAAACACCTACCCTATCAACCGTTTCAATTGGACATAACTGAGCTACACTTAGTGATAGGAGTACATTCATTATTGCATCGACCTAGTGGTCAGTAATCAATCTGGAAAACATAGCATAACAATGACAAAGCTTCAATAATTGTACTTCTGACACTTTTTCCAATCACGCACTAGGGCCTAGTAAAAGTTACAATGTGAGGCACTGACTAACCAAGAGGTGGGTTCAAACTTCAAAGTAAACAAGAAGGGGTATAGTCGAGGTATACCAGAGCCAACATTTGTGATGAGGTCCTCTACACTACGCTTCTCGAGGAGCTTTGCAAACAGAGCAGGCCAGTAAGACTCCACTTCCACATTGGCAGCCTTCACAAGGGTTGATATTTTCTCTGCCTGCAAAAATGATCAGGGTGAGAAACAAGATTAAGAATACAAAATCCTGTTGATCTACAAATTTGCTCTTTCCATTGGATGATGCACACTCAGAACTAGAAATGCAAAGACAGAATTATATCAGAACTTCAGACGATCTTTGCATGAATAAGACTTGCAATGCTAAACCTAAGAAAAAAATCTCAAGGGGCATTAACAATATATCCACATATAGAAACGGAAAAATCTTGCCGTGAGTGACACTTAAGAACTAGCAAAAACAGGCTCATTTCATCCAAATAAACACTCGTTGGGAGAGGAGCCTACTTGCTGCAGGAAAAACCGAATCTAATGAGTTGGGATACATGTACATGTCACAATTGCAATGCAGAAACAATACTTCAAGGGCAAAAAAAGATTATTTTATGTAGCAGGGGAGATTCAGAATTCACAAGTCAACCAAGCTTCAGTGAAATTAAACACGAAGTCATCCCAATGATACTTCAAAAACCATAAAAGCAATAAATGTAACTCGCTTATTGCTTAAAAGTCTGCTCGATATTTAACGATTCTTAAAACCATAAATGTGAGAACCATAAACTCGATGTATTTTACAATTCTTAAAAAATTCACTTCAGAAACAAAGAGAACGATCGATGAAAACGGCCAATGGCATGTCAGATTAACACTCCTCTCATCTATATCACCGAATGTCACTGAACAGATGTTCTAGACTATCAGAATTGTTAGTCTGTCATTGTTTGAGTCCACCGAGTTCTTTCGTGCAGGATCTTGAGTGTCTTTTCCTCCGTGATTCGAAATCCGGACTTGGGCAAGAGGTATTGAAGCATTTCATCGAGAATTGCGGGCTTTATTTCACGTCATAACTTGAAGGTCGGTGATTCTGTCATGGACAATATCCGTTCAACATGCTAATCCAGAAAAGGGTTCCCAGTACACAGAGCCTGCAAATACTGATTATCGTGGTCCATGGACTTCTCAAAGCTTGCTTTCTCGGAATTCATTATGTGAAAAGAATCATGTTTCTGAAATAAAACAGATGATTTTTCGGAGCAACATCATCCCTTGCTGAAGCCGTGCCATACACAGCAATGCAAAAAACAGAGCAGAACCAACCCAGGAGCGCAGAAAGCACGAGCAAAATGAAGAGAATCAGAAATGACGGGAACAAGTTGAGATGGTAAGGGGGGGGATCAAGAGGATGGGGAGAGAATGCTGAAGCCGGTATAGCGCGAAACAAGAACAGATATCACGGGTTTGGCAAAACAGGGAGGAATCTCGTCGCAAAAACGAGACACGTACCGTGATTTTGATGCCATCATCGTGAAGGATGAGGGCAGCATAGGTGCAGGCGAGCTCGCTGATCGACATGGTCGGTGACCTTCTCCGCCTCCTCCCCTGCTCTGCGAGCTTGGCTTTGTCGGAGCAAAACACAAAAAGCATGGAAAAGACCTAGAATCTGGTTTCACACTTGTCCGGACAGATCCTTCTCTGACTGTGTTTGACAAAGATGAAAATTACCAAGAAAAGGTCCCAGCCCCCCAATCTCTGTAGAGTTTGCTGAATTTTCTTGGGCAAAAAAGAATCTATAATCTCAGCAGTTTGATTTGAGGAAAGCTTCCAAGACGTTCAAATGCAGGCAAAACTGTTTTCATTTGAGGAAGGCTTCGAAAACTTTCAAATGCAGGCAAAAATGTTTTTTTTTTCACTTGGGGAAAGCTTCAAAAACTTTCAAATGTAAGCAAAAATTTGGCAGCAGTTTGACCTTGAGGAAAGCTTCAAATACTTTCAAAATGTAGGCAGAAATCCGGTAGCAGTTTGATTGGAGGAAAGCTTCAAGAACTTTCAAATGTAGGCCAAAATCTAGCAGCAGTTTGATACCGAGGGAAAGCTGCAAAATAACTTCAAGGTGGGCAAAAAATCTGATAGCAGCTTCATACAGACCAGCTCCAAAATATCTTTGAATGTCTGGGCGATGATTCCAAGCAAAGCAATTCATGGTTTCATCAAAACAGTGCAGAATTCCTCCTGCATTCCAGACGAAGGTTTGTTAGTAAGCACAATTAAGGCATGCTGTATCACGAAAAACCTTGAACTGGGCTCCATGATGCACACATACATCATCATGGAAAGAACCCACCTCAACCCATCTGTGTATAACACACTCATGGACATGTATGGAAAATGTGGGTCATTGCACAGCACATGTAAGGTGTTTGATCACATGACCCAAAAGAATGTGATCACATGGACTATTATGATAAGCAATCATGCCAAGCATGGCCATGGAAAAGTTGCTTTAGAGCTTCTTTATGCCATGGAAGGTGAAGGTTTGGTCCCGAGTGAAATTAGCTTCATGAACAGCCTCTATGCATGTGCTCGCCTCTTGGATATACATGAAGGACATCAGATTCATACTTGGATTACTGAACTTGGTCTAGAAACAAATGCCCAAATTGGAAGTAGTCTTGTGGGCATGTATTCGAAGTGTAGAAACATCTATGAGGCTCGAGATGTGTGGGAGAAGATGGGTCCTCGGGATGTAGTTTCATGGAATTCAATGATTTCAGGCTATGCTAATGGTAATGGTGATAGTAATGCCGATGCTAATGCTTACAAGGGAGCGAATGTCAATGGTAATGGTAATTCTGTAGCCAATGCTAATGTCGATGCCAATGCAACTGGTAACCCTGATGGAAATTCTGGAGGAGATGAAGCCCTGCGGCTTTTTGTCCAGATGCAAAATAAACATGTGGAACCTGACGAAATTACGTATGTGAGTGTGCTCAAAGCATGTGCAATGCGGCGGGATGTAGTAGAGGGGAAACATGTGCATCATCACATGACGTGTAACGGAATCAAGCCCAATATCATACTAGGGAATGCACTCCTTGATATGTATATCAAATGTGGAAACATGGAAGATGCGTATGAGGTTTTTGATGGTTTATCGAATCGTAATGTGGTTTCTTGGACATCTATGATCTCTGGATACTACAAAATAGAGAAGGGTGAAGAGGCTCTAGGACTTTATAAGCAAATGCAAGTAATGATGGTGAAACCGAATGAAGTCACCTTATTAAATGTTATCAGTACATGTGCAAGCACAGGAGCTTTGAGGTACGGAAAGTATGTACATGCCCAAGTCATAGAAGAAGGGTTAGATTGGTATGGGGCGATAAACAATAGTTTGCTTTGTATGTATGCTAGATGTGGGTGTGTCACCGATGCCAATAAATTCTTCAAAAAGATGTATCGGCCAAATGTGATTGCTTGGACTACAATGATACATGCATATGTTCAAGCTAATCTCACACAAAACGCATGTTCCCTATTTGAACAAATGATACAAGAAGGTATAAAACCAGATGATGTGACTTACGTAACTGTTGTTAAAGCATGTTCTAGTTTGGGTCATTTCCACTTTGGATTGTGGATTCATGAGAAGATCATAAGGCACGGTTATGAAGCAAACGTGTTTCTGGGCAGTGCCCTCATTGACATGTACAGCAAATGCCAGAGTATAGAAGACGCACAAGCATGGTTTCAGAGTATGCCAACACAAAATGTGGTCTCTTGGACAGCAGTTATCGGGGGTTATGTACAAGTAGGAAAAGGGCAAGAAGCACTTGATTTGTTCAGCAAAATGCAACAAACAAACGTGAAACCGAATGTATTCACTTTTATGTCTGCACTCAACGCATGTGCGATGGCGGGAACTATTGAAGAGGGAAAGGAAATACACTTGTATATAGTGGATGTTGGACTGGAGCTTGATGGCTTTGTTAGTAGTGCGTTGATTGATATGTACTCAAAGAGCGGGAGCTTGGTAGATGCACGACAACTCCTGCAGAAAGCACCGAACAAGAATGTGGTATGTTGGAGTGCAATGATCGCAGGATATGCTTTGTATGGTGATGGTGAAGAAGTGTTAAGGCTTGCAAGCCAAATGCAAGAAGAAGGTGTACCATTGAATCATGTCACGTTCATACATATCCTCTCAGCATGTAGCCACACCGGACTCTTAGATGTAGGGTTGTATTACTTCGACGTGATGAGACGGGTGTATGGCATTTCCCCATTACCCGAGCATTTTGCTTGCATAGTGGATAGTTTTGGAAGAGCAGGGAACTTGAAGAAAGCAGCAATGATGGCAAAAACCATGCCTAGTTCTCCCAGTGCTGTTGTATGGAGAGCCTTTCTTGGTGCTTGTAGAGTCCGAGGAGATGCAAAGAGAGCAAAATATGCAGCCGAACAAGTTATTAAACTAGAGCCCAATGATCCGGCAGCTGTGGTCCTCCTATCAAATAGCTATGCTGCGGCCGGGCGATGGGAGGAGAAAGCGAATGTGATGAAGCAAATTACAAGTAGGGGGCTCGTGAAAGAGCCTGGAAAGAGTTCTATAGAAGTAAACGGTAAATTTCATACCTTCATTGCCGATGATTCTTCGCACCCAGACATTCGAAGGATCCATACAGAACTGGACACTTTATTGATGGATATGAAAAACGCTGGATATGTTCCCGACATCCAATTTGCATTACACAACATAGAGGATCTGAAAGAGTACTCTCTTAGCCGGCATAGTGAAAAGCTTGCAATGGCTTTCGGCATTATGAGTACACCCCAAAGGACTTCGATCCGCATTGTGAAGAACCTCAGAGTGTGTGGTGACTGTCACACTGCAGCTAAGTACATCTCCAAAATGGTCGGTCGAGAAATTTATTTGAGGGATGCTCATCGGTATCATCACTTCAAGGATGGGATATGTTCATGTGGCGATTATTGGTGAGATAGCTATATTACCGTCTATGGGAGACCAAATATGTATGTATGATCGAAGCCACTGTGGGGTCTTCATTTGAAACGAGGAGATTTTCTGATAAAAGAGAATGTGGCCATTAATTTCAGCATAC
>JBBBWG010002892.1:73390-105419 GCA_037176905.1 Azolla pinnata
ATAGCTTGATCCTACAGATGCTCATTTACTATCCAATTCTTGATTTGGTTGTGTTACCAAATCTGTGTATGATTGAAGCCACTGTGGGGTCTTCATTTGAAACGAGGAGATTTTCTGATAAAAGAGAATGTGGCCATTAATTTCAGCATACTAACCAGGTTTCCATGTACAGTCAACTTGATAGCAATAGCTTGATCCTACAGATGCTCATTTACTATCCAATTCTTGATTTGGTTGTGTTACCAAATCTGTGTATGATTGAAACCAATGTGGGGTCTTCATTTGAAGCCAGCAGATTTTGCCATAAAAGAGAATGTGGCCATTGATTTCAGAATAAGGTTTTCCATGTGCAGTCAACTTGATAGCAATAGCTTGATCCTACAGACGCTCATTTGCTATCCAATTCTTGATTTGGTTGTGTTACCAAATATGTATATGATTTAAGCTAATATGGGATCTTCATTTGAAGCGAGCAGATTTTGTGATAAAAGAGAATGTGGCCATTAGTTTAAGCTTACTAAACAGGTTTCCATGTGCAGTCAACTTGATAGCAATAGCCGTATCCTACAGATGCTCATTGCAATATACAATCAAGTTGATGCTAATAGGTTGATCCTACTGATGCTCTCTTGCTATCCAATTCTTAATTTGGTTGCGTTACCAAACTTGTCAATGTAGCAAAATGAAAGCAATCACCAAATATCACATTTGCTTGTGATCAATTTAGTTTACAGGTTTTTCGCCTAGTACAGAACCCTTGTATCTTGCAATGTGGAGAAAATTAAGGATCTCTACAACAACACAGAAGCCAGATTTATTCTCTCCAAACTTCATTTAGTGAATTCAGTGGATGCGGTTAGATGAGGATGTTGGGTCTTCAATGAGGCGTGAAGACAGTTCTTGGATAGTTCACCCAACTGACAAATTACTAGCCATAAAACTTGTTTCTGTAACTTTAGGGATGCTGATTGTGCTGAATAACAGAAAAAGACAACAGGGTGAATGAAGTATTGACATTTAGAAAATGATTAACTCATCAAATTACAAGTTGATTTTGGCTTAGATGACCATTGATCGTGTAAAGATATAAATGTACAAAGTATATATGCATTTTGCTGTCAAAAATACTTCCATGATCAGAATGGAAGATTAGAAAAATGCATGATCATCTAGCCTTCAGGCTGAGGAAGTTAGGATGAATGCTGAACTACTTATGCCATCACCAAGACGGACAGGCTCCATCTCATCATCGTAAACAAGATTATTACTGTACTGTGACGAGGAATCTTTAATGATGTTCCACTTCTGTAGCAATGTAAGAGAAAATGAAAAATAAGTAAAAACAATACACATTTGCAGTTATAAGTACAGAATAAAGTTGATTCTTGTCACAATCAGATAACATTACTCACTAGATTGGCTACAACTGGTACTGCAGCAATCGTGGTGAGAATGAGAATTGTCCACCATAACCACCACCATTCTAGAGTCACCATAACACCTATTGTCACAAACAATAGCAGAACCTACAAAGAAAAGGCGAGAGTAATGTCAAATTATTATGTTGCCACAATGAGTTTTGAAGAGTTAAATTGTGGTCAAGGAGAATACGAATGTGTTAGAGATGAGTTTTAGCACTCATCCCTATGAGTGATGCATGTCATGGCAGGAAATAACTTGCCTGTGGTTACAAAATATATGTCTAAATATCTGGGAAGCCATCGTTTTGCAAATGTTTTTAAATAACTATCAAGACCATTGGTTACGTTTTTATCAAAAATGAAACTTTTTTGATGGACAAACATCATATATGAAACTTTGGGCTTTTAAATCCATGATTTTCTGTTGTGCTTCATATATGATTTTCATCATATATGAAACTTGCACATGTTCATGGAGAAGTGTTTTATACCAAATGCTATCAAATCAAGTTTAAGGCTGAATGTTTAATAAACCTGTAATGGTCCACCATATAGAATGTAATCCTTAAAATGGTACCCGCCAGGACCATACACTACTAGATTCGTTGGGCAGCCAGTAGGAGTCATCAACCCAGCAGATGCAGCCAACATCAATGTATATGCAAACGGTCGAAAATCCAAATCCTCAGCTTGTGTTGCTGAAAGTATTATTGGGAACATAATTGCAATTGCTGCATAGTTGGTCATTGCCAATGAGAATACTGTCGTTGCAATATACGCCCATATTAGTAGACCAAGCTGTACAAAGCATGAAGAATAGCAAATCAACCATACAGAAATACTGAAATACGTTTTGTTTCCAGAAAAAATCTCACACCGGAATGCTTGTTAATTGTTATGTTAATCACCTGCGAATGTCCTGCGATTCCTAGCAGAGGTTTTGCAACTAAATCTGCAGCTCCACTTTTAACCATTGCCTCTGAAATTCCAAACCCAGCTGCAATCATTATAACAAATGGCAGCTTTATAGAGTCCTACAAGTACGAAAGTTTAGATTCAGGACCGTTATGTAATAATATGATAGAAAAACAACCTACGTATTGGATTATCCAACAAAGCATACTCCTTTCAATGGCAAAGGTTGCTTTCGGAGACATCAAAGAAACAGTGCTTGAGAGGAGCATTTATATCATCCAAACATGGAGATAATCAATGTTGGTCTGCCATAATTGCTCCACACACATGACATCAGTTTCAATGCATCATTCCAACATAGCTTTGATTGACAACACCTCAACATGACTGAAGTGGAAAAGATTAAAGTGATCCAAACAGCTTAGTTTAAACTGGATAATAAAACAACATGATTCAGCCCCACATCTATTTGTATGAAGATGTTCCAAACTATGGCAGTCCTTTGAGACAGGACAAAGAAGGATTCATCATCTAGTCTTCTACACAGCTATTGCATAATTCTGCAGTGCCATAAAGCAACTTATACCTCTTCAAATGACCTAGAGATCAAAACGGGAGGATATGCATGCAGGCTTATGGAATAACAGATCTGCCAATTGTGACCTTGGTGTGTTTCAATCAGGAGAACACAATGTTTATCAAGGTTACTAATTCTTCGACCAAAGTTTAGCCCCAGTGCAATTTTTGCTAGAATGTAGACAGAAGTTGTTGAAAGACAACACTAAAATCACACCAGCTATAAACCAACAACTACCAAGTACCTTAATCACTCCAGACTAGAAAATCCATTCGGAAATCTGCCAAATATGTCAAACCTTGGCATCAGGATCATAACCTCATCACCTTTGCTGTCAGGAGAGAAAGTTAATTGACCCCTACCCCTACAATGGTCCCTTCTTTTAGGGTTGTCTCCACATTGGACTGGACCATTTAATTTCCGACCTATCTGAGTTCAAAATCTTATTTGAGCAGATAATGATATTCCTTCATGGCTCAGAATACTTATTTCGCTTTCTTCTTTTCAATGACTAAATGAAGGTTTAAGATACTCAATCTTAGAGGCTATTTTCATTGTTGAAAACACACTACTATGTCCTTTCCCACAATTAAAGGTGCTCCAATCCTTTGGTGACCTCTCCATCTTGGATCAGTCCATGGTTAAGATCTTTCGCAGGCAGAAATTCCAGTCCAAACTTGAGAAACTCACTGGTACAGCACAATATTCCTGTCAATTTTTGTTTTTTTTTTCTTACACTACTTCGGTTTGTCGCTATCAAGACGAGACATCAAGGTAAGAATGTAATCTTTTGATTCGTCTTATGGGCAATTTTAGCCTCTTAAAAGACATTAATATATCTTTTTCGTTTCTTAGTAACATCTCGATGATAATAGAGCATCATCATGAACATAGGATCATGTTTCACCTCGTTCTTTGGTTTAATGGAGGAAAATGAATGCATGGTCTGAGTAATCCTACCATTGCCTCTTTTGGAGAGAGGCATTTAGAAAGTAGGAGTCCTGCAGCTGAAAATAGTATGGCAGTGAAAATTTCAATTCCGAGCCCGCTAGCGATAAGCATCAGCAGAACAAATATTGCTGCAATACCAGCTCTTTGCCTTTGTATTGGCACAAATCCAGGAAGCTGTCAATTTGAATTATGTCATCCAAAGTCATTCATTTGGTTTCTATAATTACTAATAAGGAATTGTACACTTATAATGCCAAAAATACCTCAGAAACCAAAGCAAAGGTAGAATTATTCCTGTGCTTAGTGGCAAATTCAGGGCCATCTGCAACCATCAATAGACAATCACCAGCTTCAAGCTCAATTTCACCAATTGCCCTACACGATCACTAAAACAATTTTACTTCTCGACAATGTCACAACTTTCTATAGGATGTGGTTAGGCTCATTACCTATATTTAATGGGTGTGAAGCACACCCTATATGAATAGGTAATGTTATCCATATAGGGTAATGGTATCCACATAGGATGTGCCTCACACCCATTAACTGTCAACTTTAGCTCCATGTTTTTTCTCCAGACATTTTCATGACTCCAAAGTGTGCTGTTATTAATGCACCCTTGCTCTTATGTGTATGCCCTCTTCTATCATAGCATATGATCCAAATCAGAAAAATTTGGTTCATTTTGTGAATCAAAATATACTGCCTGCACTTGCAGAAACTACTGATGTTCCAACATAAGCAAGAATACTCCAAATCTAGTGCAAAGTTTCTCCTCCATTTTCATTTTATGCTGTGCCAAGTATTGTGCTTGCCTTTATCTATGATCTTACTGTAAATGTATACTACCTTAGCGTGGCATATTTCTATATATGTATTCTCTCTTCACTTTGAGTATATATCCCATGTTGAAGATTTTTCAGAAATTCAATCCCTATGAGTCAGAATGTGTAGATATCAGTAGCTATTTTTATTTCTATTACATTTAATGTAAGACCTAATCTCTTGCTTGGCCTTACAGGCCATAATGAGCACCTCTTAAAGGAGTTAATAATAACAAAAAACGAAGAAGACTGTCATTCAGTTGGAAACTCAAATTCTGACCAAATATCCCTCATATAAGTGTGCATTATGATGAATACAAAGAATCAAGAGGTGCAAGCATAAATAAAGGAGAGAATGAGTGAACATCAGAATAATATTTAAAGTTTCACATATCATCAAGGAGACCAACCTATTCAATTGTGCACCATGCCTATGAACTGCAATAACGATAGCTCTATATCTTGATTGGAACTGAAGATCTGAAACCTTCTTTTTAACCATTGATGACTCACTAGCAATAACAGCTTCGACAAGGCATTGGTTCATCTCCAATCGGTTCAAATCCACTTCAACTTGGCTCTGCCACAATTAAAAAGATTCTCTTCATAGGTATACAGCACAATGTGTGTCAATGGCCATCCAAGGATAGTGCATTGCCAGTTCAGCTAGACACTAGCATCCAGGATTAACATATTAGTAATAGTGCATCATCAGAGGTGAAACACTAGGAGCGCTAGTAGCTGAGTACTTGCAGAGAAGCTCTAGAAAGCACTATACATAGGCCTTGAGTGCAAGGTATAGCTATGCACAGGTGTTAACTGTTTATCTCCATTGTATTTTGACGCATCTCACTTGTCATTTTAGAGGCACTATATAGATTTCATATCTGAAGCCTACATAAAGCCTCCAAGCTTTATCTCACTTGTCATTTAGAGGCACTATATAGATTTCATATCTGAAGCCTACATAAAGCCTCCAAGCTTGTTAAAGACTCCCCCTTTATTGATTGATTGTTGAATGACTATTATATGTGTAATTTATGCCTTTATCCCCCTTGCTTTCCTCTTGGGATGGTGGAGCCAATGTAAGCTTCCCCCCCCTGCTCTAACACTTTATATGTTAGGGCAGAGCCAAGCCACAATGGACAGTGGTAGTGCATCTGATAGTAACAACATGCTTTATCATCTTGCAGTTAAAACTGACATGTAGTAAGAAACTTCACGGACATAATGTTTATCAAGCAATCCGTCAGCCCATGAGTCTATTGAAAATATAAAACCAATTTCTTGGACTATGGAGATTTATAGATACAGTCGAGTAATGCACACTATGTTTACACCCTAGATTTGTGCATCATGAATGCTTAGTCTAAAGAATCGAAAAACATTCTAGAAATAATATAATGAAAATTGAACTGTTTAGAGCTATTTCTTATTTATATTTAGTGTACATAGTGCTGAATATTGTGATTTTTTTTGGAACCATAGAAAGGGAGATGATATTTGTCAACTCTTATTCACCCTGGATTCCTGTACATTGCTTGACGTTAACAACTCAATGATACCCAGGAGATCATGATGTGCACAACCAGACTTCAACCTGCAGGTACTACTGAATAGACACGTGCACTCATCCAATAATGCATGTCTACAAGCAACAATTCTGGTCGATAAATAAGGAATAGGTTTTTTAATCATCTTTTTTGACCCTCTCAAGCCTGTAATATTAAATTTCTGGACTCACTTAAGGATTCCCTTAACCAGGATACAAATCTGCTTTATTTTGACATGGCATAATATAATATATGTACATAGGCAAGACATTGGTGATGCATCTAATAGTCAAAAACATTAGCAGGTATATTAAGCAATCAGGTAATCCCTTGACTGATCTAAAGATAAATTCTACATTCCCTAAGTTTCATTAATGTGCTGCTGTTAAATCTCTGATGCACATTAGATTTATGAAAGACATGTCGGAATATGAAAGGATAACTAGAGAAGGGAAAATACTTCATTGGCTAAGAGCGTCAGCCCATCAAGCTGTGTGAGAGAGAGGATTGCATCTATAACACCAGAAAAGTACAGATGATCTTTAGCTAATATTACAAAATCTTCACTAATATCAGCGATAATGTTTCCTTCTCTTTCAATTTGTACTAGCTTTAGCCCAGTCATTAGCTTTAATCCTGATCGTTCAATTGTTTTTCTATTCAGAGATGATATTGACTTTACAACCAACACGATGTTATACTGCCTGTGACAAATCACAATGTTAGGGTCTCATAGACTTCAACCATCCTTATTATTATAATCATATAAAATCCAAGCCTGTAATTCCTACAGAAAAAATAAGCTGTGGTTCTTATTGTTAAGAAACATTCAATGAATCATTACAAGCATAAATGGTCCCAAAAACTAGTTTCCATTATGACAATACATGAACTCGCATCCTTCAGATATACCTTGCATTTATACTTGGAGGCTGGATAGCAAGGCGATCAGGCAATATCTTGGCAGAGGTGATTATGATATAAAGGATGCCAGCAACAAGAACAGGGACACCAACAATCCCTATTTCAAAAATGTGCATTTGCAGATCCGGAATCTTTCTTGTGGCAAGTGACTGCACCACCAAATTAGTACCAGTTCCAATCATTGTTAACGTACCTCCTAAGAGGTTGGCATAGCTCAACGGCAATAATAACTTTGATGGTGACACATTTACCTGCACAAATGATGCATTCACAGTTATGCAAATGTATGATAGTGCTGATACTACTGAAACCAGAATTTTTTGAGTAGAGATTAATGTAACAGTAGTAATTCTAACTATTTCAAGGAAATCAGAAATTGTTGATATTATTATGGGGTGCAAAGAAATTTTACTGGAAAAGTCTCACCATACGTGAATATTCCACTGTTGGAAGTATCATCATTGCTACTAGTGGTAAATTGGCAAGAAAGGAACTAAACATTGTCACTGGTAATATGAACTTGAGAAGCATCCACACTATGTTATTGCCATCCTTCTGAAGCAGTTGGACAGGTAGACTCCTCTCTTTTGCATGGAACATCAACTTCAATACAAACTCCAGCACACCAGAGAGTTCTAATCCTGTACAAAGAGAGAAATATAGAAAGAAAAAGTCCTTTAGGAGGCCAAAATGGCCTGCAAGACCAAACGAAGTCTGACAAAGTTAGACGTTTTTAACAGCTTTGTATCATAGGCCGACTCCACCTACACAAGCATTGATATGTTGTTTGGAATTTTAAATTTTGATCATAGGCACAGGAAAAAGCCCAAAACACCTCAGCGTATTGAAAACAAAAAAGAAATTATTAGCATACATTTAAGTAGTGCTCTACAGGCTAGCTAAAGATGTCGTGAAATAAGGGCGAATCAAATGAGGGAGAGCTACTAACACTATCACACAACTGCTCATACACAAACATCTATTTCGTGGGAGTCCTAGACTGTCAACTATGTCAATTTTGTGTTTTATATTGAGAGACAAAATTTGAATTTGATTGCCATAGAAAGATAGATTTGGAAGAAGAAACCTTTACCTTTTCCCACAACGAATAGGATGGCGATCGAGAGAACGGATGTATCATTAAAGCCACTAAGGGCATCTTGTAGATCGAGAATGCCAAGGGAGAGGAAAACTATAACCGTTCCCATCATAACCAAATATGCAGGGGCTATATCTGCTACAAGCCCCAATACCATAAACGTTATCAATGCCAATGACAGCCATCCTTCCCACTCAAATACTGTATCCATGGCTTATGGGTCGAGTCCAAAAGCTGCAATTGGCATGAATTCGAACTACTTTACCTGAAAGATCATCAAAGAACAGAAGTGTGTCGATTTCCCCTTGCACTAGTACAATACTTTTTCCCTTTTACTGTTAAAAAAACACATGATTCATAGGTTGCTAAAATGAAGTACATACCATTTGAATTATTTTCCATAAACTACAAAAATTAAGTTTTTTCTATAACTACAATCACTGGAACCTCACTAAATTCATGCCGTGAAAGCTAGTTAAATCGGATAGAAAGACTTATCTCTCTGATTCTTCCTCTCTTTTTCTTATAAGTTACAATTCAAACGTTTTAGTTTCGCATACATTGCATTCTCGTGCATATATGCATCACATACATACCTACATATATATCTATGCATAAAACGCCCATTTGTACATACAAAGGTTTGTATGTATGCACGTAAATACATACATACATGCATACATATAGGGTTCATGGGTACGTACAATAGACAGACATGCATGCACATGTGACTACAGGCATACATGCATGCGTGTACATCCATGCATTGATCCATTTACGCATCCACCTACATCCAGAATGCGTACATTGATGCATCCAACCATACACACAGGCATCCCTGCATCCACACACATGGGCATCCCTGCATACATACATAAAGCTTGCATGCATACATCCATCCAGCATCAATCTATACTTGGGTGGTATATCCATCTGTACATACATGGCGTGCAAATACACACATACCTGCGAGTTGGGGGTTCGCAGAAAGGGATGGAGAATGCGATCGGGGGAAGGAATAGCAGGCCACAAAAGCGAGGGATGCGGATCAAAGGCAGGGGAAACGGGCGGTAAACTAACTCACAGGTGCATGATACTCTTCTTGGAGGATTGATTTCATGGAAAAACAAAAACAAAACCTGCACTTCTCCATGAAATGCCCCCTTGGGAAACACATTTTGTTTTGGTAGCGACATTCCATGGCATGAGAAATTCCCAAGATTCATGGCTGACTTTGCAAGTTAGATTTCATTCCTGTCTGACTTTGCAATTGCCATCTATGATTTACATGCTCCGAAGATGTCGGAAAATCGATCTGCATCGAGCTGTGAAAGCTGGCATTTAGGTTATAGAGCTTCGAGCCACGAAAAGCCCTAGTTCTAGATCGCTCTACATTGTAAGTCGATGCACGATAACGAGAGATGGGATGTGGATTGCTGATCAAAAGACTAAAACCAAGTTTTTCACGAGACCCATGTTGGCTGATGTTCGATCCCCCATCGGTCGATGCAATAATCCCCGAGTCCGAGAGTGAATCTGGGAATCTTGAGATGCGGTGGGGTTCCAAAAGCAAGAAGGACTTCTTCCGTTGTGTCTACTAAAAGCAAAAGAATATGCGGAGAGGAGCCAGCAACGCGATCCATGAAGATGCAAGATCAAATTCCGCGATTTCCTTGTTCCGATCTGCCTGCGTATGTACGCATACATGCACGAGGTAGGTATGTATCGTGATCGCTCGATCTGATCCATGAGAAAGTAAGATCTGTTTTCTTTCTGCAATGTTATGCCAAGATCATCACCATCCAAACAACATCATAGGATGTATGTGCATGCATGCATGTGTGTGTATGTATGTTATGCATGTATGTATGTATTCTATGGTGAGCACATGTGATACGATGGTTCAAAGTCTTCTATCTGCACTGAGAACTCGAGAGAGAGCAGAACCATCCTCTCTCCGTCTCTCTCTGTTCACTGTTCTGCCAAGAACCCATTACCCCAAATCGCAGGAAAAGATGTGGGTTCTCTTCTCCTTCGCGTCTGGTTCGCTGCCAAGCCCCCTGAGAAAGGCCTCTCCCCACAGCTCTCTCTAAAGAAGGAAAGCATTTCAAGCTACGCCGGCTTAAAATTCTTTGCTGAAAGCAAGGCTCTTGATTTTTGGCTGTTTGGGTTCTTCTCTAGACTGCCATTGGCCGGGTTCTTTCGCCGTCTGACGGAACCTCAATGTCTACAATGATGTGATCTAGATGTAGTAGCACACTATTTGAACCGAGTTCAATTTCCATAGAATTATGCAAGGTCTCGGCAAAGTCCAGTCATTGAAGGGAGATCGAGGTTTATGTTGTTAATGCTGGCCTCACTTCTTTAAGACTATCAAACGATGCTGGATTGAGGCCATTGTAACTTGGGCTGAGTTTTAATTGCTCTACCAGAAGAAAGCTTCAAGTTTGTGTTGATGTTGGGTTCTCTTATTAGCCCTGCTGAGAGGAAGCTTAATTATAACGTTGATGTGGATCCTTTCCTGAATATCTATGAAAAGGAACATCTTTGCTATGTTGATATTCCTTTTCTGCCTAAACACTACCTGAAAGAAGCACATGGCTTTGGTGAAGTGGGTTAAACACTACCACAAAAGAAGCAGAATCTTCAAAGTGATGCAAATTCAGTCACAAACATTTCTAAAAGGAAGGCTGGAATCTATGGTGATGTGCTTTTTTCTGTAAACACAAAGAGAGTGAGCAGTGCAGGGAATGATTTGGGTTCTCTCTTCTGTATACTACCGGAATCTCAGAGGTCTGGTGATTTTTGGCTCAGCACATAGTAGTGAAAAGAAAGGGTGAATTCAAATTCAAGGCACATGTCTCTTCTTACTTTGTTCATGGTATGATATAAGTTATTTACTTTCAATCTTAATACCAGAAACAGGGGTTCCCTTTCTTCACTTGAATATCCATATACCTGTGTTGCAAACTATTTTGCATATGCGACAGAATGATGCCTATGTCTGTTGTACTTCAATATTGCTCTTGTGCCATCGTGCAACGACAGTACCTTAACCACCATTCTTCTTCTTCTTCGGGTCTCAACAAAATTGCAACATTCCAGTAAGCATTTTTCTACAGTTTGCAGTGCTTTAGGATGATATGTATCACGTGATTGCACACAAGCTTTGATTGATGATGTGTTTTTCTTCCTTTTGGCCTGCAGACTTACATCAGTGGGTAAATCTCGATGTAAAGGATTTACTACAGCTGGGCATGGGTCAACTGTAGCCCTGAAAACAAAAAAGTTCTCAAGCATCAAAGCAACCATGGTTGTCAGGTCACGTGTTGCAAGCACTGGAGAGACAGCGGTTCTTGCAGCTGAAACTTTGACAAGAGCAAGGGCTACCAAAGCTGTTGCTTTGGCAAGAGGTGCCGCTAAAGCTGCCAAAGAGGCCGTAACCATGGCTAATTTGAGCCAATGGCATGATTATGATGATGATTTTCCTTTTAAAACAGACCTCTTGCTGCTTGAAAGAGTGAGATTAGGTGGAATCATGGAGGCTAATATTCTCCAGGCTCCTGATGGTAGTATAAGTGTGCGAGAAGATGCTGAAAGAAATATTTGGGGTGAAGAACTGATTCCAGGAAAGAAGCCTGAAATGTCTTCTTCTGCATTGGAATCAGTTTTCCCTCATGCATCGGAAACAGATTCAATGCATGATGTAATAGACAATGGGGAGACGACTTTGTTTCTTCAGGAAAATGAATTCACTGGGGGTGATGTAGTTTCTGAGAGGGAAACTGCAGTTGTTGTAGCAAAATCCAAGCGGAGAGGAGAGAGGTTAGAGAAACGGAAGCGTGCAAGAACAAAGTCTAGGATGGTGGCAGCTGATGTTACCATTGACACTTTCGATGCAGTGGCAAAGCCCAAACAAGGGAGGAAGAGAAAAGCCCTGAGTCAAATGTCAGATGATCCCATCCACTCCTTCCTTGCAATGAATGGATCAAGACAACCAAAGCTTCTGACTCCAGCTGAGGAAATTGAGCTTTCTCGCAAGGTTCAGGTAATAATAGCACATGGTTTTATGTCATTTCATCTTCATACTTAGCTAAAAGTCTTCTCATAGGGCTCCAATAATAACGATGTATTTATTGCACCTCAGTGAGATATTCTTTTGTTTTCTTTGAAGTGGAAATTTAGAATATCATTATTTGTTTCTGGATTTTCGTAGGAACTATTGAGAATGGAGGCCGTAAAGGAGAGCCTACAAGAACAGCTAGGAAGAGAACCGACAATATCAGAATGGGCAAAAGCATTGGATATGGATGTTAAAACCTTTTCAACTCGGTTGAGTGAAGGAAGAGAGGGAAAGGATAGGATGATACGATGCAATCTTCGACTTGTAATCGCAGTGGCCAGGAAATATAAAGGAAAAGGAATGAATATGGAAGACCTTATACAGGTTAGCGAAGCTTTCAATTTTCTGTTTACTACTGTATGATTGTGTTTATGCCACTATTTCAGTTGCTCTTTCTTTCATGTTATCATGAGCAAGACATTATGCCTTCGTGAACTAAGTAGATTTTTCAACAATTCAAAGGTGTAGTTTTTAGAATAATTCATCCTAAACTAGGTTCAGGTGTTTGATTTCTCTTTTTTGTTAGCGAGGAAACCTTGGCCTTATTCGAAGTTGTGAAAAGTTTGATCCTGAGAAAGGATTCAAGTTTTCCACATATGCACATTGGTGGATAAGGCAAGCAGTTTCAAGAGCGATATCTGAACAATCTCGGGCAGTTCGTCTTCCGGTCAGACTATTTTCCACCTAATATTTGATGTTTTAAGAAACACCAAACTGCCCATAAATTTTCAAAGAATACGCCATTGGTTGTAATAGCTGTTTCACTACTGAAGCTATGCTATGTAGTTCTCAAAGAAATAAGCATTTCAGTGATTTGATGAAACATCATATGAGTACCTCAATGAACTTTCCTTCTTTTCAATTTAATTCATAGATTATGTTCATCGTTTGATTCTCTCTGCTTTTGTTGTTATTACTTATTTTAGGCCCACTTAAATGAAATAATGGCACGAATCTGGAAAGCAAAATGGATTATTTCCCAGGAATATCAGCGACCACCTCGGGAAAGTGATATTGCTGAAATAATGGACATGTCAGTGGAAAAGCTGAGATTGATTGTAAGATCAACTAAACTAAGCAAATCTATGGAGAAACCAGTTGGAAAAGAACAAAGTGCAACCTTGGGGGTATGTCTTTACCCATCCCTTAAACGGTGACTGTGGTTTCTGTTCAGGGTAACACTTCTGTATAATTTATGGTCTTGTCTGCAACAAGGATGTGATGCCTTCAGTAATTATTCTAGATGCGTGTCTGTGATCCTCCATATCATTATGTGTGTGTGCGTGTCTCAGGAATTCATTGCAGATGACGCAGTAGAGGATCCTGAGTCCCAAATCACAAGGCGGCTGTTAAAGGTGGAGCTAGGAAAAGTGCTGAAAACTCTCAATGAAAGAGAGATCGAGGTGGTGAAGCTACGTTATGGGCTCAAAGATGGGAGGATTCGGACTTTGGCAGAGATTGGAAGAGCATTTAATATTACTCGCGAGAGAGTTCGTCAAATCGAGGCCAAAGCCATCAGTAAATTGAAACAACCAGAAAGGAATGCAGTTCTGAGAGGATACATGGATGTTTAATCCATTCTTTCAAGTTTATTTTTGTAAGGGGTAAAGATTCTATTTCCTTGTGCAATAAACACTTATGTTTTCATAAGATTCTTTCTATCTTCTTTGCACGTGTACTCTCACATTTCATCAAGCAAAACTTTAATTCTTGATGCACTAGGTTGTTCCCTTAATAAGTGAATGTATGAATGGCGATACATTATTTGTTGCTAAACAAAACAGGTTTCTAGACCTATCAAACATATCGGTGTTTGATAGGCCTGGAAATGCTTTTCTATATGGTCATCTTAAAGAAACAGGGAGAAACTTGGATATGCCAATTGAGTTAACCTGCCATCTAAGAGATGATTTGTTGTACATAGATGATTTGTTCCTTTTAGAAAAGGACCTTATTTGATTTGGAAAAGCTTGTAAGTGTTCTTGGATTAGGACTCAAAATAAGAGGAGGAACTGTAAGGTTCTCAAGAAGAAATGATATAGTTATAAGAAACAACAAATTCTCTGATATACCAAATAGCAAAAGGTTTTGATGAGCTCTCTTGTTTTCCATCATAATGTTCTAGAACTTCTTGTCCAACCATAACTGCATAGATGATATAATTGATGAAAAACATTCACCCAATTTTCTTTTATAGGACATACTTTCAGCAGGAATGAATTGAAATTATCAGAATGCAACTTGCCTATTGCTGTCTATAATTTTTTATGAATAACGTTTAATGAATAAGGTCATAGATAGCTCATCAAGTATCTAAGGGACAATTTAAAACCTTGGACAGGTATCAAAAATAGGCCACCAAAACCCAAATTGCTATAAAACACACCAAACTTCTGAAATAGGAACCATTGCTGAAGTTTCTGCATTATCTGCTTTTTATTTTCAATATATGTTCACATATCCAACAGAAATCTTCCACACTGTAGCATTGGGTTTGACCTAACATTGTCGAAAGCAGCCTACCGCAATGATTGAAGGAATATATGTCCCCTCTGCGGACTACCTTCAATAAGCTGTTGAAGAGAATCTCAACGCTCCATATATTGAGTAGTGTAGTTTAAACTGAAACTTAGAAACGTGATTATTTAATGGTCATGGAGGTCATTAAGCACCTATATCAGTATAAATATCATCATGAGCCTCAGTAATGGATGTAAGTTCTATTTGTGTCAGGTTTAGAACTATAGAATGTATTGTTAGTTTAAATGAAAGGAAAGTTAACATTATGAGAAAGATGAATGAAAGATGCATCATAGGGGTACATCGCATATAGATCAAGCATTTTTGGCAATCGAAGAGATTCCACACTCAAGAAATCTGCACAGCAAAAAGATTTGGCGTAAAGAACCTCGATATGATTTACTCATAATCTAATAACTCTCCCAAGTTGGAAGAAAAAATAATGCACACGAAATTCAACAGAATACCCAATGTTGTTGAATACTCCAAGTTTCTGTAAATACCCTACGGCCTAAACTACAAAATAAACATTACAAAACCTGAACTCATATATTCACATCTTCCTTTTGCTGTTTTCGCAGATTAACTTCAAACTATCCGACAACCAGACCAGCAGAGTTCATGCCAACACGTAACCATAGCTCATCTGCTGGACAATTACTTGAAGAATATTAGACATTTTGCATCATGACACTAGCTGTAATGCATTCATGCTGTTACGGTCCTTGATTGATTTAAAATCCAGAAGAGAAGTTTCAACAAGCTTTAAGTTTCATGTGAAAGGTTCAACCACTTCTTCCTCTGCCTCTTCCTCTGTTGGGAGTGAATGCAAATCCCCTGTTGTGCCTACGTCCGAATGAAATGTTGGATGGTATATTATCATTTGTGCTCATCCGTGATAGGTCAGAAGTCAAGGAGTCAACCATACAAGTGTCTCCTCCTTCCTCTTTTTGTTTGGAATCATCCACTTCATTCCCTGTGTCATTTTCTTGTAAATGCTTTGGCTTTGGAGTCGTTTGTTGACGATTCTGTAACCGCATTCGCTGCTTCTGAGAAAGGTGCTTGTTCTTCTTATTAAACTCAAATGATTGTGGAAACTTGTGCTTGTCCACAAGATGCTGATGCCTCGAAATATCATTTTGAAATTTTGCATCACATCCATCGACCAGACACTTGTACTGCAGCCATAAAATAGAACCAAGAATAAAACTGAATTTCATCAATGGTTTTGCACAGTGTAAGGTTGACAATTTTACTCATAATGATCTACGATTTGGTTCATAAGCAAGAGAAAAAATGGAGGCACTTCCTTGTAGAATGGAATAATTTGATGTTAGTTTTTGTTAATGAAACTAAACGTAAATTCCTTTTGAATGAAACTACAAGTAAATTCTACTGAACACATTATTCAAATTCCCAATACCCTCTTATCTATAACTTTCCCTGACCAGTGAATTTTCCGGCCATTTAAATGCAGCAAGTCTATGTGACTAGTCCTTTTATAGCACTTCTACTCGAATTTAGACATCATTCTACAGTCAGAAGGCAAAATGATCCAAACGGTTAGACTTGTAGGACCAGTCTTTTCATTCAAAATAATGGACAGTTATGCATAAGACTGTCTTGCTACTCTAAATCATCGACCAGTTCACACTTCATATTGCTAATCTTCACTCATGAGTTTCTTACTAAAGAGCTCAAAAATATTTTTACATTCATAAGACTAGAACATTCTACACAAAATGATCATTAATTTTTTTTTTCACAACTTTTTTTCTTCCGTTTTCTTTTCCTCTTTTGTTTCTCCTTTATGAGTGTAAAACATGGCTTTGAACATTACCCAATATACCCAGAAGAAAATCATGAATTTTCTTTTTTGAATAGGGGAAACAAATGATTAACCAGATTTGTGTACCATAGGATGGCCTCGAGCTGCCTTTGCCTGAAAGAAAGAGTCATGTGTCTCTGCAATGTGTATGTCAAGAAGCCTGGTTGTGGGAAAAACGCGGGAACAAACTGAGCATACTGCAGTGTGCCGAGAAAAGAAATGTGTCTCCAGTTCTCTCAGACCTTTTAACCTTGTTTTACACCCAACAACCGGACAAACCATTACCCTGTCAGTAAAACAAAAAGACAAAAAAGAAAGAAATGGTTATTCCTGACCATTTGAATATCTTGGGCAAGGAAGCAATATTCTCTCATTCCTTTCTGCATTTTTAACGTGTTTCTTTTGTTTACATATCCATATAATAAATTTCGAACACTGCAATGGTCAATACCTTTCTCTTTCTTCTTTTTATTTCCCATGCGATGGCTTCTTACCCCATCACATGATTTCTCTCTAATAGTTCTCAGA
This sequence comes from Azolla pinnata, assembly GCA_037176905.1. Classification (NCBI taxonomy): domain Eukaryota; kingdom Viridiplantae; phylum Streptophyta; class Polypodiopsida; order Salviniales; family Salviniaceae; genus Azolla; species Azolla pinnata. Next base: position 90,654 of record JBBBWG010002892.1, read on the forward strand.
CAGGCAGAAGACATGAAAATATCTCCTTTTAGGGACAGGCACAACAAAAAGAAATGCTATGGTCATACTCCAAAAAGGAAAAATGGAGTATTACATTACCTTTGGTTACAACCCACATGAACCACAATAATTGAAATAGAAGAAAATGAGGTGGAATACCATTGTTGGTCTTCTTCAAGAGAGCTTATTTGACTTTTCTCCTCGTCGCTGATGTCTAGTATAACCTGAAAGCAAATGTTTTGGAAACACCACATTGGTTTTATAGATGCATTGGTTTGGAAATTATTTTGCATTTAACTTTATTCATATATTTGTTTCCGACAATTCTGATATAAATACCTTTGTCTGAATATTCGACTTGTGCAGTGAAAAGAAAAATCAAAACTCAACTCAGGTTTATTCTCAACAAAAGCCATATCTCTCATATTTTTCGAGCCATTTTGATAAAACATTGTTTGAAACATCTCCTAAGACTTCTATTCAGACCAATCTGTAGGGCCGAAATGTTAGTTCAGCTACTCATTGAAACCATTTAGTGGGTCATTCTGTCACTATAAACGCGCGTATTCCCATAATTCTCAAGCTTGAATGCCAACGTTGTTCTTGATTTTACAAGAAGAAACAACATCGCCATTAAAGCTTGTTTTTTGATGCATCACAAAGCAAAAAACTTTTCTCTCGAGAAAAGCTTTTGAATTAGAGAAAACAAAAAAAAACGAGCTTCAAACATTCAGGTTTCTCTGAGTCATTCATTTCAAATGCTCGCATTGTCATCCTACCTGTTTAGCTAGAAGTTCACGTTCCAAGTTCCCGGAAGCAAAGAAAGGGCTTTCCAGATGAAACTTTCGCCTCGAAGGCCTCAGCAATGGGAAAGCATAGGTGGGGCCCTTCTCCTCGGATGTATCCGCATCTTTACGGATTGCCTCCATGGTTTCTTCTTTAAGTTCTGCAGTTTTCTCCGCTACATCCACTTCCATTGGATTTGGGAAAGAAGAGAGGGATCTGCTGCTGCTTCTCTCTCTTGATTCTGAGGAGAAAAAGGGAAGTGGGCGATTCTGGAGCACTCTTCTTCTCCTTTCTCTCTTCTTGGGCAGCTGAAAGAAAATATGGGTAAAATCCCTCTCTGAATGTTTTTCTAACCGCTTGTTTTTCAACATCAGCAGTTTTTTTCTTTTGCAAATTTGCCCCAAGAAGAGAAATTGTGATTGAATTTGATGATTTTGCCCTGCTTGTTTTTTCAACATCAACAGTTTTTTCTTGCAAATTTGCCCAAATATAGAAGTAGTGATTGAATTCAATGAGCAATTTTATGATACTTTCCTTTGTTTTGCCCTACTTCACCTGAGCTATAGAAAGTCTGAATCCATGCGTGCAAATTAGTCGAGATTTCGTTATCGATGCTAGAAGCGAAAAAGAAAACGTGCATCATATCGATTCCTGATGCAAATTTAGAACATGGAATGGCCTTCCATTTCTGCAAAAGACTTCAAATTATGTGAAATTGTGGGTTTATACGATTCTTACTTGTGGGTTTATGCAAGCATCAGTATATAAAAAACCAGAGCATTCCATTCCTCTCAATTGCATTTACTTGTGACCGTTACTCTTTCCTTAACAACAAATTCAGCTAATTATCTCTTGTACAGTCACTAGCATGTGGTACATATGATAATTTCTTTCCAGCATATCTTCATCAAGGTACATCAAGACACAATGATTTCTTACATAGAGATTGAGATCGAAGCATTGATTACATCCTCAAATGCTAATACCGACCATTTGCAAAAAACTCGACGATAATGCTCGACATCCATAAACACGATAATCAAACTAATATGGAGAAAGGTTAATCGATTATAAAAAAATTGTCCTCATATTGTCACACCCAAAAAAGAATTACCACATCTGATGGATGGAGAATACCGCTTACCCAAACATTGACAAAACTATTTCAATCTCCAGTGTAACCAGCACAAAAATTCAAGGGAAAAGAGAGAATATATACTCGTCTTGTTCACGCACTTTATCCTTGTCGACCGTAGCTCATTGATTTGGAATAGATAATCCAAACATACAACAGCCAACAATGCATCCAGATTCTAACTACACCGGCAAATAGAAATTTATGCACAATTTCCTTACGAAGTGCCCAATTATATACATCCACATCGAGTCTTTTGTACTCAATATGCTCTCTCTCAAAAAGCTGGCAATTCTCTCAACTTCCTATCTCTGTCATTCCAATAAGAGTGCAGCATTTCACAAGGAAACGAATGTCAGGTTCTCCTGAATGATATCAGTCATATGCTCAAAAACAGTGTGGCTTCACTCCATCCAAACTGAAAACCCCATCCACCAAAAGTGTAGCATAATCTTAAACTCCAGAAGGAGTTTCTTTTCCAAACAGCTTAAATATATCTGAATTCCGTGCACAATAGGCTCAGATTTCTTGGTAAATAGTGACCAAGGTGGTTTTTCCTTTTGCTGGCTATTACCTGATTCAAGGCCACTTCAAAACCTGATTTTACTATTAGCTGATTCATGGCCACTCCAAAACCTGTTCTTACTTTTACTTGATATCATCCGATTCATGGCCACTTCAAAAACTTATGGCCCCGAAGTGAGGGTGGGAAGTAATCTTGTTCAACTGGCCCTTCACAATTCGGTGGGTAGATATAGCCTCGGCCATAGCCAAGCTGCCGCATTAACCCAGTCGGCGCATTCCTCAAATGCAAAGGAACCGGCTCATTTCCTCTCTTCTTAACCCATTCTTGAGCCTCATTGATAGCCTGATAGACAGCTACAGACTTCGGTGCCAATGCAAGATAGGCAACACATTGGGCTAGGTGCACGTTGCACTCTGGCATCCCGAGGAAATGGCAAGATTGATAGCAAGCCACGGCCAGCGTCAAAGCTTGTAGATCTGCCAATCCTATATCCTCGCTCGCAAATCTAACGAGCCGGCGAGCTATGTACAAGGGGCCTTCCCCGCCTTCGAGCATCCTAGCGAGCCAATACAAGGCAGCATCAGGGTCTCCGCCTCGCATAGACTTGTGAAGTGCACTTATGATATTGTAGTGCTCTTCTCCTTTCTTATCGTAGAGGATATGCGAGCGTTGGAGAGCTTCTGAGACATCAGCTAACCTAACCGTGACAATACCAGCAGCTCCACCGCATCCAGCCAATTCAGAGGGTTGGGTAGGATCTGATGTGGCTAGGCTTACATCGTTCTGCTTCAAAGCCTCTCCCTTGACATCACAGGAATCTTTTCCAGTGCATGATTCGTTGAATGCCAGATGCTGCTTCTCCCTTGACACCGCTGATGCAACTGCAATCTCTAAAGCGTTCAGGGCAGCTCTGGCATCGCCATCTGCAGCCTGAGACAGAAACGCCAGGGCATCCTCTTCAGCTTGCACCCCTTGAACAAAAGGATCTTCATGGATACCAGCCATAACTCCCTTCTCGGTGTCCGCGAGAGCCCTTTTAAGAAGGTGTTCGATGATCTCCGGCTGTATCTTGTTCAGAGTAAGGACCTTGCAGCGCGAGAGGAGGGCGGGGTTAAGCTCGAACGAGGGGTTCTCGGTTGTCGCCCCGATGAATGTCACATCCCCGGACTCGATCGAGGGAAGGAAAGCATCTTGCTGAGCTTTGTTGAACCTGTGGACTTCATCCATGAAGAACAAGGTCCGCAGACCTGACCTCGATCTCCTCTTCGCTTCGTCCAGGATTTCTCTCACCTCCTTCACGCCGCTCGTCACTGCGGATGCTGCTACGAATCGGCAGGGACCGATGCTGCGAGAAATGGCTCGCGCCAGAGATGTCTTCCCTGAGCCAGGCGGGCCCCAAAGAATGACGGAAGCCATGGATTTGGCCTCGATCAGCAACCGAAGGATGCCCCCCGGCCCTACCAGATGGTCTTGGCCTAGGACCTCGTCCACAGAGCACGGCCTCATCCGCTCGGCTAACGGAATCTTGCTAACCCTAGCCCTAACCCTAGATCCCTCCTCCTTCTCTGTCGCTCTCGCGTTCACCCGTTCCGTTCCGTTCCCGTTCCCGTTTCCTTTCCCGTCCCGTTTCTTTCCGGCCTCTCCTTCTTCGTCTCCTTCGTCGCCATCGCCTCCACCTGCCGCATCTTGGTTCCTTCCCCGTTTCAGAGCGTGCGGCGGAGAAGAAAGAGGCTTACCTCCCGAGGAAGGAGGATCCGTGGAGAAGAATCGGTCGACGGTGGCCTGCTTCGAGCGTAGCGAAGAAGCTTCCGGGGTCTGCAACACCAGCTGCTGCTGCTGCTGCTGCTGCTGATGATGATGATGCTGATGATGATGATGGTCGAGAAGCCATTCTGCAGCTTCCATGGTGGACCTTCCGCGCGTGGCAGAGACGGCTTGCGCGGCAAGCTCCTCGGAGAAGCCCATGCTCAGGAGCTCCTCCATGGCGATGGCGATGGCGATGGCGAAGGAGGAGAACGAAGAGTCAAGGTCAAGTCAATGGCTTCAATCGGGGACGGCTCGTCAAGTCAACGATCAAGTCAACGGGACCGGTCAACGGGTCAAGTCAACTGTTCCGGTCAACGTTCAGGTCACTGTTCCGATCAACAGTCAAGTCAACGGGTCAAGTCAACGGGTCAACGATTGTCAACGATGGTCAAAGAGTCAAAGGGCCTAAAGTCAAGCCAAGAGTTTATGTTCCTTTTCTTTGCGAGTTCGAGCAATAAATGACCTTGGCCTTGACCTTGACCTTGACCTTTTTCCTTGGCCTTGAAGAACTGTCTTTGTATGAAAAACAACGTGATATCATCAAATAAAATAAAAACCTCCGAAAGCTGGTTTGGGGTTCTAAGGTTTTAGAGTTTATCTGGATCGGTCTCGGCTGCGGTGATGCTGTCAATCTCTTCAGAAAAGGGACCTTCTTCTGGGTTGATCCGCATAAAAGCCTTTGATCAGCACAAGATCGAGGGAAAGAAGGAAAGGCACGTTGACCGTGGCCTTGACCTCAACCTTGAAGAATTATATTTCCGTAGGAAAACAATATGATATAACGTAAAAAACCTTCGAAAGCTGGTCCAAGGGGTTATATGCAGATTGGTCTCGCCGTGCTGCTTGCCATCAACTAATCACTTCAGCAAGGAAGCTTCTTCGGGGTTCTTCCGCAATAAGTCTTCAATCGGCACCGAGATCGAGAGAAAGAAGAAAAGGCACGCTTGACCACACCTTGACCTTGGCCACCTCGAAGAATCACCTCTGTATGAAAACAACACAATACCATGTTAAAACATTCGAAAGCTGGTTCGGGGTCTAGGGGTTTGAGGGTTAGTCTCGCTGCTCGATCTCTTCGGAAGGAACCTTCTTCTGGGTTTTGTTCTGCATAAGTCCTTGATCATCACGAGATCAAGAGAAAGAAAAAGAAAGGCGAATCGGGTCAGTATGCTACGACGAAAGCTGCAATCGCCGGAATTCTCTCTCGTCTTCCGATCCCGAGAGCGATTTCGGCGAATCGCAGTCCGCTCTTGCCGGGCGAGTTGCGCATTGCTGCTCGTGGCAATCGAGACCTCTGCTCCGCAACCAAGAGCAGTTCTCGTGCTTTCGGAGACTAAGGCACGATGTGCTCAATCTAGCAAGGAATCGAATGAGGAAGAATCGATGTGCTAAGACTTCTGGGTTTTGAACCAAAAAGACTACTGGGTTTTGAGCCAGAGACCTTCTTTCTCTGATCTGGATAAGCTCTGATAAGACCAAGGTCAAGGCCAAGGTCAAGGTCAAGGTCAAGGTCAAGGCCAAGGTCAAGGTCAAGGTCAAGGTCAAGGTCAAGGTTTTTAGGCACAGAACAAAACCTTACTCATCTCCACCTCCTGGCCATAGCCAAACCTCCAAGCTCCTTCTCTGCAGCTCCTGCAGCTCCTCCTGCAACAACCCACGCCGAACAGCAGCAGGGCATGTCTTCTCTGCATTCTCACGCTCTCAGGGTAACTCTCTCTCTCTCTCTCTCTCTCTCTCTCTCTCTCTCTCTCTCTCCCCTGTTCCTCCGTGCCTATATCACGACCATATCACGCTTGGTGATCTTCAAATCCCTAACCCTAACCCTAACCCTCACCTCACCCTCCCCCTCCCCCTCCCCCCTCACCCCATGCTCAGAACACGAGGACGCCAAAACCCCAAAAGGTTTTTATTTTTTTGGCTTTCTTTGCCTATCCATTTGTGCTGCAACTGCTCGTAGTTTCCAAGCTCTTTCTTTCCCCAAAGCTCTGAAGAAAATCCATGAAAAAAAAGGAGTTCGAAATTGCCCAAAATTCCCAGAGCTCTTGTAAAACCTCAAAAACCCATCAGAGGTTTGGGTGCTAATCGAATGCCTGTTTTTCTGGTTCGTCTCCAAATTGCAAAAATCAGTTTTGGTTGATTCCCCACTGGGACGAGTTCTTCTCTCTAATCCAAGTCCAGCACCAATGGATTTTGCTCTTTTCATCCATCTTCTGATGTTTAAATTCTCTGGTCAGGGGCATCAGAGCTTCCTCCCTTGCAGCTTCAATGGCAGTGCGCAACCTTTATTGAGAAAGATGGGGATATGGCTTCTTCCCCCTTCATCCTTGTCTTCGGGAAGCTCATCTTCTCTTAAGATCAGAAGGTCTAAGCTAAGGCTGAGCATCAGGTCAGCTATAGATGATGAGGTAGACCCACCCATTCAGCCTCCTCAATACATTTCATATGATGATATATCAGGGGAGCCGGGGCCCGCCTTCTCGCCAAATCGAAATAATCTTCCGGATGAGCCCTTTTGGTCAGCTGATGTTCCTAGCATCATGAGAAGATCACAAGCTGATGTACCTAAGAAATCATCGTCCTCATCATCAGCATCATCTTCTAAGGCTTCTAAAAGTAAGGCTGGAAGTCGAAGGCGACGGAAAAGGGAGGAAAGTGAAGGTGCAGAGGAAGCTCAGTCCCAACAACAAAGTAAGAATCTCATATATGTTTCTCACACCATCTTTGTTTCTCCATATTTGCAAAGTATTTTGGGAGGTACTGGTTTCATCCTAACTTTAGGTGCTTAAGTTATTTCTTGTATGAAGGTGTGCAAACTCTTGAAAACAAAGAAGAGTATGAGGATGAAGAAGAAGACGAAGATAGAGATGAATATGTAACATATGAAGATCCAGATGCAAAAGTTCCTGAAACGAAGCCAGTAAAGGACCTAACTCCCCTCCCTGATGAAAAGCTATGGTACAATTGGCGGAAGATTCCGCCTGAGAAAGAACCATGGCATGATTTCAGTAGGCCACCCTCTGATAACTTTGCGGTAAATGTTAGAATATCCCTTGGCCATTTTAGAATTATTTTCACGGTGAAATGGAACTAACTATTCAGTAAGAAGTTTTTTCTAGAGCGAAGTGTTTGTTCATTCAGTGAGTAAGAGTAATGTAGCTGAAGTAGTAAGAAAATCTAGTATTTTCTGAGTGATGAAAGAATAACAAAGCACATGTAAAACAACTGAAGATGAACGAAACACTATGAACTCAGTATAGGAAAATTGGGTTATTAAGCTCGCCATATGTGGAGTAAGTAAGTCTGAACACATCTGTGAATTGAGAGAATGAGTAAGATTATTCTCGAAGTTGGGCAGAATACGTTCTAGCCACTTGATACCTTGGTGGGAAATTTTTCTTTTTGTATACTGACTCAGTGCAATGCTTTCTTTGCAGGTCTTGGCAGCTGCAGCCGCAAAAACTGGCCAGATTAAGTTATTTGGTGAGAAGCCTACTGTAACTGAAACAGTTCTTGCACGTGTTCGGAAACATGCTCTAAAGAAGGAAAGGTAGGTCTGGCTATGATGCTTGTCACCTCAAATTCAGTGCATGATGTACGGTGCACACACAAGATTCTATACTACCTTGTGTTTGACATGCATGTTGCTTTTGGCATTTCCCTAGAATTGAACTTGAGCAGAAAAGACGGAAAGAGATTGGTCCGATGGCATATTACAGTGAGTGGGTCAAGGCATGGAAGCAAGACTGCTCAAAAGAAGCTGTGCAGAAGCGATATGAAGAGACAGGAAAAACTGAATCTGAACAACTTATTGAAATGTTTTCACATCAAACGTTTGCAGAGTATAGAGTCATGATGGGAACAGATCCCCGTATTGAAAGAGATCCACTAGCTATTCGTATGACTTTAGAGCAGAAAAAAGCAAGTGAGTGTATTTTCATCTTACTTAAAAATAGCCATGTCTGTCATATCTGGTTGAAATGTCATTTGCTAAGCTGGTTTTCTTTCATATACGTAGTTCTCAGAAAGGAAGTGAATTTCATCAGCGTTCAATGCTCCACTCTGTATCAATTTTTATTTTATGATAAAATTCATGGCTTGAAAGGAGGATGGGGAAGTGTTCAGAAAGGAAATCATAGACCTGTTTATACTTGGCCTACATGATAGGGGCACGCGGGCATGAAATCGTTGACAGAAAGACCGTAAATATAAATTATGCTTGATGAAAGTTATGTTCATGATTTTAGAAAACCTGGTCACTGGAAAATGTCTCTATGTTTGAATAAATGTATACAGTATGTAATGCAAACAATCTATAAACCCCACATCCTTCATGGAATCTCATCAAATTACTGTTTTCTGGAAATAATGCATGTGTTATGCAGTTTGGGGAGGTGATCCAGTATACCCAACAGTAAATTACTACCAGGACCCGAACCAGAAAATCGATTATCGAGGGCCGAACTTTCATGAACCAAAGATTAGTATATTTGAATCTCTGAGAAAGGTGTGTGTCCCTTCCCTTGATGATTGTTTCCATTGTTTTTTTGTTATCGGATTTTAATCTGTTTCAGATGTATAGGATGATACTGTTTTCCTGGGCATAATTTTGGACTGTTTTCTTCACTGGCACCATAATCCACTTAATACTTCCCCTTCAGTCTCTCTGTTTGTTGAGTTTCTTGCAGTATATCTGTAGGATACAAATATTTACTGAGGTTTTTAATAGCTTCAAACTTGAAATACTGTTTTATATAATATTTTATGTTTAATCAGCCCCCTTCTATTTCTGCATAATGGCCTGTTTTCTTGTTTTGCATCTCTCCGCAATCAGGAGATCTATCGGTTAGATAACATATGGGTTTCTTGATAGGCGGGAAGGTTGATAACTCGTGAAGAGCTCAAGGAGATGCAACGAAAAGAAGCTGCAAATCAGCTTGCAATGGTAACTTGCTGTTCCTTTTCATTACATGCAAACAGTTGTATACATGACTGGCCTTTAGAAAAGCAAAAGATGTTCGAAAAAATGCTACATTAGATAATTGAACTAAATAACATTGAAGATAAGTGCCCTAACACATTCTGCAAATTCGATTGATCCATGTATCATCCCTTTTTGTTATCACCCCAGTGGTTGGGATGCTCCACGGTCTATCAGTTTTCATGTCATCTGATACCCTCAAAGGTGACAGGTGAGGCCAGCGGTAATTATACTGCAGCTATCACACTGCTTTCACTGCTAGATTTGAATACATATTTAGGTCTTCCATCCGAATTTGCTACCTTCCTGAGTCTACTGTAGGAATCTGTTGAGATTTTGACATAGTTTTGTCAACTTGTAATGAATGTCCAGTTATAGTCATGTTCCATTTTAAACCATGTACACATTGCAGGAGCAAGAATTAGAAGAGGCAATAGCTGATGCTGTGGATATTGGTGAAAAAGAGGTATTAGTTGGGCTTGGAACGTTGTTTTTGAATCATAAAGATGGTTTGTCAGGTTCTTTGGACTTCCATGATTGGGTTTGTTTGTTTGTTTATCACCAGGAAGAAGAAAAGGAAGAAGAGCTAGAGCTGCAGCAAGAAGCTGAGGATGATGAGCAAGAAGTCGAGGATAACGAACCAGAGGCCGAAAGAGATGGGAAGGAGAATGCAGAAGTTAACGACAATGAAAAGAAACAGGTTTTTAACGTCACTCATGCTCATGTAATGCATATGTTCAATGATCACGTTTAAAATTCAAATCGAGGAATAGACAGATGGTTTCTCTTCTAAAATTGTCGCAGAATTGTGAGATACATGCTATGAAATCAATGATGAGACATTTACATGAAGTCATAGTAACATTTCGTAAGAACTTTTCTATTTCGGCACGCTGATGTATACCGAGATTCTGTTTGTTACAGGGAGAGGTAGAGGAATAGCCACAGGCGGTTGGAGCATGGCTATGGAGCTAGACTTAGTGTAAAAAACAAAGCTTTGCCAAAGGGTAATGCACAAAGGTCTTTTTCACCGGAGGCAAAAAGGTCATTGGAACATCAAAGCTCGATACCCCTCGAAGAAGCCATGAAAAAAAATCAAAGCTTTATGGGTGGTTGATGTGCCACAATATGGTGTGTTCTGGCTGGCTAGCCAGTTTCTCGTCGTGAAAGTGTATGTTTGATCCAAATGTGTAGCCCAAGGAGGAATTTAAGAAATTCTCTGTACCAAATGAGTTTAAACAATTTGTAAACTTAGTAGTGGGGGGTGTATGGTTTAGGGTTTGAGGGTTTCCTGAGGGGTTTGAGGGGTTTCTTCTACTGCTTCATCCAACTGTGTAATATGTGGCAGGAGATTGTTTACTCTCCAATTGTTTGGTGTCAATGATAAATTTGTCTCTCTTACTGAAGTTTTCATTCCCCATAACATATTTTGCCCACTCTGAGCAATTGTCAAGGTATCTATGTCACAGCTCTTAATTTTGCCTAGCCCAAATGCAGAGAAGTGTTGGAATTGGAGAATGTGACAGTGATCTATTTTCATCTTTGCTGTCCCTTTAAACAATGACATTGAGGTAAGCTGCTGATACATCCAGCACAGATTTTTGATGATACCTTTCATCAACGAGGCTAAAACTAGATGCCCAAATGCTAGGACAAGCTACTTTTTAACAAGTCACTTCACTCGGATGATTTTTAAAAGACTCAGAGAAACATCCTAGTTTTGCAGCAGCTCCACAGGACCATGTGACTTCATCCTCAATTCAACGTGATGAGAATCATACTGCATGCATTAGAAAGATTTGCTGCAATTTCCACAGGTCTATACTGCAAAGTTCAAAACCTAAGCTGAAGCATTTCCCTAACGAGAAAGCTTTCATATCAAAACTCGTTTATTTTGACTTTTGCTCAACATCGCAAAAAGTAAGGACAAGAAATATGATGCCACTCCACTGAACGCACCATAGACAAGAAACTCGAGATTATCCCCAGCTATGGTGAGAATGAAAAACAAAATAGAAGCTGGAAAATAATTGCATTTTCAAACATAAAGAAGTCGATCCTCACTTTTTTTTTTTTGCACTTGGGCAAGGCATGTGCAGTGGAATAGTTTTGACATGATATTGACAGGATAACGGTTAACAGCATCGTTGATGCCGATACTACTCACCATTCTATCCCGATTTAGAAGGAAGGATATAGCTACATGCCATAGTTATGCAAAGACATGATCTTTGGGGTGCACCCATCCCAAATATCATAAAAACAACTATGCCAATAGTAAAGTCTGCGCTTCCGCAACACTAAGAAGGGTAATAGGGGGGGATATCATATCATCCATCTTCCTTATTTAACCAGAGACATTGTCTGAAGGGCTGCCTTGAGGAGCTTCAGCTTGTTCATCAGCAGGTGGAGCAGCAGCTGACCACATCTGAGGAGCAGGGGTATATCCCATCTGATGATGACCCATATACATAGAAGGATCCACAGGCATAGTAGTAGGCCGACCGACAATATAAGCAGGAGATCCTGTAACACTTGGAGGCAATTGAGTCATAGGGGCGCCGAATGCTCCTGGCGGTGTCTGAGACATATAATACATCCCTGGATAAGGCAATCCTTCCCCAGACGGAAGACCCCCTCTAGCTACTGAAATCCCTTCTTCCTTCACCTCATCTCTCGGCACTATATCCACCAGAAAGTCGAAAATGTCTGTCCGCGTAATCGCAGCAGCTATATCGTTCCTTTGCAACGTTCTCCTTTTGTTTTCCTCGGCATGCATCCATGATCTCAAGGTCAGTTCTAACGTGAACATCTCGCACGCCTTAGCGAAAAGCACAGGCGCCTCGGCGGAGATCATCTTGACGTCTTCATCGGCTTTCATGATCTTCTTGATGCGAGCCAAGGGTAGCTGATGGTTCTTGAAGTCGTTGACCTGCTCAATCTCCTGCCTCTGTGTGTTCCAGAAGTGTTGCAATTGTTGCATGTGCACGCTTTGATATCCCATGGGCTGCATTTGTGGGGCAGGATAACCCCCCGGTGCTTGCCCAGGCGGAACACCAGTGGCATATGCATATTGCACATGCGGCTGACCCCCAGCCACAGCCATGGATTGTGGTGGTGGTTGTTGCTGTTGCTGCTGTTGACTGCTTTGTTCCATATTTCTCCCCCCTCTTACCTAATCTCTTGCTTGTTCAGTTTGTACACAGAGCCCTATGCACTCGCACTCAGTTTCGCGCAGCTCATTCCATCTGCAACCACGTCGCTTCAATCAAACGCTAGTTCACGGTGATTAGAAAACCATTAGGGAATGAATGAATGAACTAACAACACCGTTACTACAATACCCAAAGTGCCAAAGCTAATTCATCAGTATTAAGAGTACCATTGGAAACAAAACACCAATAACCACACCAAGGTCTTCATTCTTTGCACGAATGGACCAACTAACACCACCATTCTTAGAATACCCAATATGCCACTCCTCTTCTGCCTATGGATGCTACGATGTTAGTGCCATGTTCCAGGTCCTTATTCCTTCTTTTCCCAATTTCTTCTCAACTTCCTTCCTCCATTCTCAAAACCTTGCACACTCATCCATGTCCTGGAGGAATTCGTTCAAATGCAGAAACTCGAACACGCTCCAGTGGCAGCTAGCAGCAACTCAAGATCACTTTATGAGAACCTTCCCCAAAGTAATGACAAGAGAAATCCCAAACCAAGCACAAGCTATGACATCTGTAGGTGATGGTTAGACTAAATTACAATGGAAAGACTTCATCAGGCTGTGGTTTCATCACGGCATTCAATATGCATGTGGCCAGCCACGTCATCTGCAACGAGTTTTGTTCTCCATGAGTCTGGACACACTGCTTTCGGTCAAAACACAAGTGTTCCTGGGCATGAATATGATGACCTAATCTGCCTGGGCTCATGGGCTGCTGGCCAAAATCTGTTTAATTGCGTATGCCGGTAAACATGAACGTGATCACCTGATGATTGTAGAAGTGATTTGCTCTCTCTACAGAATTGAGCCTACCAGAAAAAACCTTGTACATTCTGGAGAGCAGCATGCATTGAAAAACGAGCGTAAAAAGGGAGCATATTCGACAGAAACACCTCAGCTCTCAGAAAAAGACAATTTCGGAATCCATCGAAGGCATAAACAAGTTTAAATGGAGCAAAAAAAAAAGAAGGAACTGGAGAAACCGCAGGAGAACAAAAGTGCAAATTTGGAGGAAGACGAAGATTGAAATCAGCCAGAGAAGATGGTCCTAGGTAGCGCTACATGAACCGAAACCCCCGCAAGGAAAGAGAAAAGAAAAGAAGAAAGGCCAATGTAAGCAAGCAGGAGAAGATTAACCAGAGGAGAACATTAGAGAACTAGCAGAGGCAAAAAGGAAGAAAGGAAGCTCCAAAAACCTAGCGGGCGGTTGCAAACAGGGAAGGAAAGGAAAGGAATTCGTTCCCAAACAGAAACCCGCGGGACGTTCCAGGGAGATACAGGGGGGCTAAAGATAGGAGATGCATGGAGGGAGAGGGAGAGGGGGAATTCTAGGGTTTTGAGCATCAGACAGACAGAGAGAGAGAGAGAGAGCGGACCTGAGCGGACCTTGCTTTCCGATGTGAATCTATCGCGTCTCTGCGTGTGGCGAGCCCCCCCGATTCCTCTCTCTCTCTCTCTCTCTCTCTCTCTCTCTGCACCTACGTAGCTATGGCTATGGCTACGTCTCTCCCGAACTCCTGTTGGTTCCGCAATCGATCCTTCCTTCCTTTCTTCCTTTCTTCCTTTCTTCCTTCCGTCCTTCCTTCTTTCCTTTCTCCTTTTCACGCGTCGCTCGCCATGGCTCCCAGCTCCGCACAGGAGAAGAAGAACAGAGCAGGCGCAGAAGCAGAGCAGAAGAAAAACACAGAGCAGAAGAAGAAGAAGAAGAAGAAGAAGAAGAAGATTAGGGTTTTTATATACGCGGTCAATATCTTCTCTCTTCCCATTTCATTTCTTTCCCCCTATTTTTCTACTGTCCGTATTTCCTTCGTATTCCTCTACGTATACGTATCTTCATCCGTATGTATCCATCCATCGATTCATCCGTATGTATCCATCCGTCGATTCATCCGTATGTATCCATCCGTCGATTCATCCGTATGTATCCATCCATCGATTCATCCGTATGTATCAATCCATTGATTCATCCGTATGTATCCATCCGTCGATTCATCCGTATGTATCCATCCATCGATTCATCCGTATGTATCGATCCATCGATTCATCCGTATGTATCCACCCATCGATTCATCCGTATGTATCGATCCATCAGCTGGTGCATCTCCCTGCGTCAAAACACCCCCAACCGGATTATCGATCTCGTACAGTACGAGAAGCTGCTGAAAGTCGAGGGCAAAAATCTGGCCAGCATCCAAAGTCCGGTTGACTCGGAATTTCGCCCACCAAGAGTTGATTGGTGAGCCAGCTAACCCCATGCCAGAATGATTAGGGCAAAACCCTCATCATCGATCTTGATTAGCATGCTTACTTAA
>JBBBWG010002893.1:0-10772 GCA_037176905.1 Azolla pinnata
ATGGATGAAGAAGCTAGATGAAGGAAGCCGCGCTAGATGATGGATGAAGAAGCTAGATGAAGGAAGCCGCGCTAGATGATGGATGAAGAAGCTAGATGAAGGAAGCCGCGCTAGATAGAAGCTACGTGCGATGATGAAGAAGCTTGGAGCCGCCTGAATGGAGCTCTGTGGTGAAGAACCCGGAGCTCCCGCATGAAAGCTTCCCGATCGTATCGACGATTCGCCTTCCCGAGCTGATATTGCACATTCTTCCCTCTGCAGCTCGATCCACGAGAGAGATTCTTCTCTCTCTGTAGGCTGATGATCTACAAGATCAGCCAGCCCCCCTGCTTTTGGTTGCTTGCTCGTGAAATCGAGCGACTCTTGAAGTTGGGCAGGGCGAGCGGAGATCAACGTTTCCGCACCGACACCGGTTTTTTTGGGCCTCGGCATCGCCGGCCATCGACCTCAGATGCAGCAGCGGGCCATCGATGATTCACCCGTGAATTCGGCCCGCGTTTCACAGCAATACACAGTCGTCTCAGGAGAGAAATCCAATTCTCAATACATACATACATATATATTCGATTCCAACTACACAGTATGAATTGGACTATCGAAAATCTAACCTCTCAACCTACTCGCGTTTCGATCCACAAAGAGAGGAGCGATCTCATTGTGTTGGAAGTTGCGTCACAATCGATTAGCCGGATTTATTTGGTTCTGATGCTTCATCATTCAAATTTGGTTTTCACTCCCTTTGGGCAAAAACGCGGTCCCCATTTGACATCAGGATCATACATACCTATCTATGCCAAAGACCTGACATCATTCTTTTTGGGAACAAACACATCCGTTTCCTGTATGTCAACAACCAAATCTTTAAATCGAAGCAAAAGCTTCAAGAATCTCATCCCCTCAACATGCTTGAACGACGCCAAGTTCTCAAGGGCTTCGATCGATCATAGATTGCTTCACACATACATACATCCCTTTGACCAACTTAATCATCCGCGTCATAACAATATTATTCCGAGTAGATGGGCTCGCATTGTAGACCTACTGGTACACCGTTGGCATCGGGAACTTTTGAAGGCTAGAACAACCTTCAGACAACACATTCGCTACCTCAAGTACTAAGAATTTTTCTTACGCTGCACCATGTCATGGGCCATCTACAAATGCCGACACGAGATAGACAGGACTTTCTCTAGATGCATCTTTTCACATGCAGGCAAAACTTGGATTGCTTTATGAGAAAAAGGAGAAGAAAAGTAGATTACAAGTCTGTTGTTTGAAACAATCGGGGATCGAATCGAACGTGAACTCGAACGAACATTCAGGTAGGTAGGGCATTCCCTCGATGGGGATTATGATGTTTGCTAAGCTTGGAAGACTCTTCCACCAGAGTCGCCTTATTATCAGCTTTCATCAGCCTTTTTGTTTTTCCAATCATTGTGTTGATAACAGGTATAGATGATGAAAAAAGAACAACTCTACAAGCACAACAGGAAACAAAACAACAAAAGAAAAAGACATCGACATTATCAATACCTTAGCCACTAGAAACGCACAAAAAGAACCACCCAACAGACAAAAGTCATCATATATGGTACGATGATGCGCGTGTTTCGATCGATCGGAATTCCAGAAAAGGAGAAATCGATGATTTGTTAGTGTAGGCAGGCTCTTACCCCTTCAGAACTTGTACAATATCGTTGTTTCCGCAATCATAGAGGTCACAACATAAGGGTCCATGTTGCTAGCCGGCCTCCGATCCTCGAAATAACCTATTTATGATACATTCCACGCCAGAGCACAATGTGTCAGTGCAATGCCTCGATGTATGTACTCAATATGTGCGATGATGCAACTTTGTGCAGCATTTCAGATTGCTTACAGAAACTTCTTATCTATTCCTTAACCAAAAACCACAGCTGTTCCATACGGCTCACCTTTCCCTTCCTTCTCAGTGTCTCTCCCGACACGGATCGACGCACCACGGTTTGCGACACCCTGTCCACAAAAGTTACGGTGAAGTATTGAGAATGTTTTCCCTGGCAGGAGAAAGATTGAAACTGTGTTTGCTGCACTTGCAGCGAATGCAATATATATATGCGTATGTATAATGCATGCATGCATGTTATGTCAATGTGTATTGTGTGCATGCACAAAAATTTGATTGAAATGCATCTATATATGTACATACCCAAGAGAAAGTGTGCATGTCTGCAGTTTCGTGACGGCCAGTGAGACGACGCTCATTTCCTTCACCGTAAGCGGCGATGTGTTCCTTATGCCTCTTCCCCAACTTCTCGATGGCAGCCTTGATTAACTCATACCCACCCTCCTTCCTCATGGACAAGGTGCTGTGTTTTTTTTTTTCCAACAAAAGCATCGATTCTTCATCCATCTATATAATCAATTTCTTTCTACAGAAAAGTAAGGCTTCTTCTCCTAGAACTGTATACTTAAAACATGTAATGGGATGAGAAGCTTTCCAACGATACCTGTAGTTAGTGTGGCAACCAGCTCCATTCCAGTCTCCCTGTGTTGTTGAACACATACATATCCTTAAGCATTGACTTTTTTCATCACATTGAAACATTACAAAAGAGTAGAAACCACAATATTTACTGGAATAGGTTTGGGGTCCAAGGTAAGGACAACTCCAGCCAGTTCTGTAATCCTCTGCATTTGGAAAGTAGCGTACATAAATCTTCGGAACAGACTTGAGGGACAATAAACACAGATGTGAGTGATGGGCTCAGGCAGAAAGGGAGTGAGAAAAAGTGACATGTTGGCTGTAACAATCCTGCTCTCTCATCTTTGAATCGGTCAATACTCCGGTTACAGAATACAAACATGTGACAGTGGTCCATTTTCTCCGAGGTTATATATGCTACTATGCTTATGTCCATCCTTACCTCCAAGAGGTATCTAGCACACCATAACTGATCTCCAGCCGTGATGCCAACACAAGGACCCACTTGGAATTCCCACTGCAGCAAGCTTATGCATCATAAGTTTAGTTGCCTCTAAAGGATAATCACATTGATGACAAGTACCAGAGAACGCTAGAAAAAAGAAGGCCAATAATAGTATTAACATAAGATGGGTATGGTTAGCATCTTTACCTGGCCAGGCATCACCTCCCCATTGATACCCGACACTTGAATCCCTGCATACATACATGCCTTGTAGTGTGCATCGATGATCTCGCGGCCCCATGCTTTATCAG
Organism: Azolla pinnata; assembly: GCA_037176905.1. Classification (NCBI taxonomy): domain Eukaryota; kingdom Viridiplantae; phylum Streptophyta; class Polypodiopsida; order Salviniales; family Salviniaceae; genus Azolla; species Azolla pinnata. The sequence goes on from JBBBWG010002893.1 coordinate 3,221, forward strand.
CCCCAGTTCCACAATAATAAGGCCCCTATAAGGAGTTCACAAGCGACATTTTTCACACAAAAGTGATCAACGCATCTTCCATTAGTTTTTGACAATGATAATTCCCGCCGTGTTAAGACATGAGAGCATAATTTAAAGCGGCATTTTAATAATGATAATGCCCATGTCGAGAAAAAAGAGCATTAATCAAAAGCGATACTTTGGCAGTGACAGTGTCAAGTTGACACAGGAACATACTTTAAAAAATATTTTTTGAACTGGATTATTTTGTACATCCCGTGTCTGCAATCATAGAATTCAAGGAAGACTATTTCTTTCCCTTCTTGCAAGAGTTTATATGTGTGCATGCATATCAATAAAGGACAAGTACTTCAAATTCAGTTGAAACTGCCATGTACCTGAGCTCCAGGGTAGCCACCAATAGGCCATCCAAGCGGCCAATGCACATCCTTCTGAAGAAGGGTAAACTCCTGTTCGATTCCGAACCTGGATATAACAGCAACATGTACTAAACCGTTGCGAAGCATCGATAACAAATTTATGTGCAATATAACCATAAAAAGTGTCAGTTACCAAGGTACTTCCTTTGCAACCTCCACATTGTCGAAGATCTTGGCAGCATTGTAGCGCTTATTTGTGGGAATGGGCTCACCTTGTGGCGTATAACAGTCACAAATCACCTATTTCATCACAATATATTTCATTCATCACAAGGTTGCAACACCATCCGGATCAGCTGTCCTTGATCACATACCTTAAGATTACGTCTCTCTTTTATGTGCAATAAGAGTACTTAACGAAATTTGATGATTTTTCTTTTTGTTACTTATGCGATAGCCATTAATCAAATGCATTTATTGTGTACCAGGATATTCTCTCCCTTGCGGAATGGATCCTTAAAGATAGCTTGAGGGCTGGACGCCGTCCGAAATCCACCCAAAAAGAAGAAAAGCATCATATATGTGGCAAACAGTGCATTAGAGAGGGTATAAGAGCTCATAGATGAAGCTTACTATAGGATGACTTCACTGTCCTTGCCAGGAGCTTGCCCAGTGCTCGATCCATCGTAATTCCACTTGGGAAGATCTTTTGGGCTTGTTATTGGGGCCTTCACAGTCTGTTTTGGATACAAATAAAAGGTCAAAGGGCTTTTCGGATGCAAAAATCATCTCACTCCAAATTAGGCAATTCCTATTTATATGCCACCCTCTCGAGTACATAGGCATTGCTATGTCAAAGATTATATCTAGAAGGCTTTCATGGGAGCATACACATAGAACCCACGAATGCCAATCAGACACAACTCTCTGAACTACACGTGCAATGCATTATATCAGCCAGCAATATGAAAAGCGAAACCCGAGGTCAATCGTATGAATTTGATCAGCACAAATACTATCATATGGAATCGAATTACAATTCTATCATCGTATTTACCCTGGCTTTGCTTCGGACATCAACACCCGTTCCGCCAATCCTGGAATGCATAAAATTAAAAAATTGTTGAGATCAGTCAAATCGTTCAATATTATGGCCATAACAAAGAAGGAACATGCTACACATTGTGTTCCCATTTTTGCTCCAGGGTTTTCCACCATTATTCCCACAGTCTCATGTTTCCCTCCAATGTCCCCCATTTCTCCTCATGCTTCACACATACGAAAAAAAAAAAAGACACTTTCTCTTGTGTTTGCTTTGGTGATGGGCATTGCATCCGATGATGAACAAAGTATTCGCATAACTGCACCGATCCATCAGCATTGCCAACAGCAAGAACCCGAAGAGGAGAACAACACAACAAGGCATGGCTAACAATGCGAGAAGCTCTATAAACCTGAACAACGATTTTACCAGATGTATTCGGCGATGATGTAGCCGGTTGCAGTGATGTCGAGGTTGATGAGGTCGTTGATGAGTTGGCCAGCCATCGCTCGAAATGTTCTTCTTTCTTATCCCGAGGAACAGGGGGGGGGATGGAAAGCAGTGCAAATGCTACTACCTTACTAAGCACACACTGAAGTGAAGGAGAGAACAAAGGGAAGCTATAAATAGAGAGAGAGAGAGAGAGAGGGATGGGCCCTCTTCTTCTTTCTCTTCTTTCCCAACCTCCTTTCATTCTGTTTGTTCTGTCCTTCAACTCTTCTGAAGAGCCCATTAACAAGACATATAGAATTCTTAATTCATGGGGTGGGGGTGGAAATGAAAGGAAAAAGGCCCTCTTTTGCCGCCAGTTTCTCGTTCCCATCATTCATTTCATTGATGAGTACATCAGCTCTTTTTCTTCTCTGTTTTCTTTTCCTCTCTTCCTCCATGAGCCACAGCGAGGCTCGAGGAGGGTTCGAAAGGACCTCACCATTACACTGCTGGCTTTGCCCTGATGGGCATTCCAGCCATCCATTGTGATGGTGGCCCAAGCAAAGCATTGACAAAGAAATAGAACAAAAGACATAGACAAAAGACATAGACACAAAACATGGACACATACAAAGGCATATAGACACCACAAAGGCACAGAGCCAGAGCTCTGCTCCTGTGTTCTGAAGGGGGAAAGGGGGGTTCCCCCTTCATCTCTACCAAAGGAATGAATGCCCCATTGCTGTTAGAATGCCCCTGCCACAGATCATTACTCTTACCTTTATCTCCCGCAAGCTGCTCTTTCTTTCGGTGGTATCATAGCCCCAACCTCCACACCACCAAAAGCTCTCTCTCTCTCCCCTCGCTCCTCTGTTTTTGACCTCCAGCATCTCTATCTGCACAGTCGTTCATGTCAGAGCATCTGGCAGCTCCATGCAATGCAGAACATGCCGGTTTCCATGTCGATTCCTGCACTTTTCGCCCACGATCCACACGCCTGCCCACCAGCACCACCGCCTGTTCCTCTTTGCAAAACCGCCCACGATCTACGCCTCTTCTCTGTTTTGACTGTGTACGCGCAGCAATCCATGGCTTCCTTGCACCGGTAAAGATGATGATGATGATGATGATCCTCCATGCATTCCTAGGCTATGGCAAGCAGGCTGCTTCGATTCGATCTTGGTGATGCGATTTCGTGGGCGCCTCGAAACATCTCCCAACGATCGATTGATCGACAATCGTTTCAAACACCTTCCAACGATCGATCGATCGATCGATCGATTCAAACACCTTCCATCAATTGGTCGATTCAAACACCTTCCATCGATCGATCGATTCAAACACCTTCCAACAATCGATCGATCAAGGACTTGCGTGATTGTCCTCGACTCTGATGTCTGCTTGATTGTGGGCAGCTCAAAACATCTTCCAACAATCGATCGATCGATCGATCGAGGACTCGCATGACCGTCCGCGAATCTTATGTTTGCTCGATTTAGAACATCTTGCATCCCTATGCGAGGTTTGTCGCCATGCCAATTAGCGCTTTTTTTTTTTAAGTGCATGTATTGTTAAGCATCCATGCCGATGGAGCATCACCTCTTGTCTCTTCGGATCGACAAAGGGAGAGCGGGAGGGAGCGAGGGAGACAACATGTGATGCAGCTCACGGACATGGCCTTTTGTGCGAGCTAAACATCGCTCGGAATCATCGGAACAATGCCATCAACTTGCAAAGGGCCTGAAGGCCTTTTTGTTTTGCTTGCTTTTTCTTTCCTTCTTTTCTCCGGATCTAGTTGAAGGTCGCATAAACGAATCTTCGCAAACCAATCATATGTCCATTGACAGACAACTGCTCTGCTTCCTGCATATATTTACTCTGCCAATGCCCGATCGTGACATTGTAAGAGCTCCTCCCGATGCTGATACCCATGCCGATACCGATACTGTAAGAGCCGGATTGCATCTGAAAAGACAACTGGGCCCTCTCCTCGGGGCTGACTATTTGTGCTTTCCTGTTTAGGTGTGCGTCAATCAGTCTGGTTACATTCCTAAGGCAATGCTAGAAGGCAAGTTAACATGAGCAAGACTCGTTAGAAACCCTGACCATAGCGCCAAACTCCGGGATCTGATCGGCAAGCTGAGAGATTCGGGGTGCAGAACGACAACCTCAGTTCCTTCCATATTTAGCGGGGAATAATGGCGACATCGATAGCGAGGCACGTATGCATGAAGCAAAGTCAATCACGGATGACAAGACATGCCTGCTGTCGTTCTGCATGCCATGCATATGCTCCGTGTACGTCGTCGCGGCACAGACTCAAGAGGTCCTCGTGCGAAGGAGAACATCCTCTGGCTCGCGGCATTCAATGCCGCGTACGCGAATTCGACACGACTCGGGGTGGTAGCGAGGACGGTGGTGTGGGATTACAGTACGCATACAGTATGTACGAACTAGAGCTGATCTCGATCTGGAGCCAGATTTACGCACATATGTGTATGTGTACAAGCCTAGGCATACGTACCTTCATGCCGAATCGAGGAGTTGTTTGGCATACGTGTAGCTATTATACGTGTACGACGCCCGAACTGGGGCGCCTGGCGGTGCGCAATCGCCAGACAGCCAAAGCAGTTCAGTTTCTCTCACCAAGTCCACTTTCCAGAGCTGAGCAGCGAGCTGTTTCCCGATGAAGTAAAGGCATAGTAATAGTAGTAGTAGTAGAACACGCGCGTTAATGCTGTTAAAAAGCCAGATTCAGGGGCCTGTGCTGGTCTAGTCTGGTCAGCTCGGGTCAGGAATGGAACTGCTCTTCGTCCATTATCCTTCCGCTCTGAACAAAATCCTCTGTTTGCAGAGCGAATTAGCAATAGGCTCTCCTCCTGCCTAAACAAAGGGCATCGAATCAGGTCTCGACGGCAAGGGCATCGGATGGAAATAAAATAAATTCCCCCCAACATAGGATTCATATGGCAATTTTAAAGTAATTGAAAATAGTTAAATAATAATAATAATAAGAAGAAAGGGAATCTAACTAGATGTACACGCTTCCTTGTATTGAATTTAATCAAAATTGGGTGTTTTGTATGCTTCTTTTTCTCTTAAATTTTTTCAATTTTAGTCTGGTTTTTGTTCTTGCATTTTGTTTACATGGACTTTTATGGGATTTGGGGCTTGGATTTGTTGCTTCCCATTTGGGACATACAATCTTGTGCCATAAATGCCTCTCTTTCCAAAGAACAATTTGCACTGAAACCCTAAACCCTAAACCCTAAAAAACCCCACGGTACTACTCTACTACTTGTCAACATCACCATCAGCACCATCCTCATCATCACATAATATCATCCCCCCATCAGCATCACCGGCGCCGCTGTCAGCATCGCCATCGTCACCATCGGCATCACCGTTGCCATCATCGGCACTGCCGCAGTTGCCTTCATCACCATCGGCATCATCATCGTCATCATCAGCATCGTTGCTTCCGCTGCTGTCGTCGTTGTCGCCGTCGTCACCATTGATTACCAAATGACTTAAGACTTAGATCACGATGGCTCCATCGATTCTATGCATCTATGTATCAGCCTTCTAGGGTTCAGGGTTTAGAGCACGCAACTAGAGATAAACTCCCCGCATCGTCCCCGACGATTAGTTCGTGCTTAGCGCTAATCGGCAAGTTAATAAGCTCGATCGATTCGAATGGCTCGCCGCTCCAACCCTAAACCGAAGAGTGGCTTTGAGAGACGATGGGATCGTTAACGACGAGCCATAATGCATTATTCAGTCATTAAGCTCTGTTAAAATCAACATGGAGCACTGGGGGGGGTGCATGCATGCATGCCATGGCATACCAAATGATGGTGACGGTCGCGATGATGGGGATGAGGATGATGGTGGTGGTGATGACGGCGGTGATGATGATGATGATGATGATGATGATGATGATGATGATGATGATGATGATGATGATGATGATGATGATGATGATGAGGATCTGGAAGTAACTCAATCGCATGCACATGCACATGCCCATGCCCATGCCCATGCCCATGCCCATGGCATGCATGAATACATCCCATGTGTGCATGAGAGACCGACTGATCCGTATACAAGCACAAACTTCAAGGGAGAAATTGTACGGACGTGTGCGTGTGTACGAACATATGCATGTGTATGCATCGCATGCGCGTAGAGGAAGTGCAGACACATGCATACGCATTACATACACACACGCGCGCACATAAATGCACGACCACATTGCATGCACACATCCATGCATACGCGCACGCACACATACATGCACGGACACATGCACACGTACATCCATACATGCATGCAGACACGCATACATACATACATGCATGCATGCATGCATGCATACATACCCCTCGCATTGTCAACTAATGGATGTATGTAGCTAGGCCCCAGTTTAATCTAATTACACCGTATGCCCCCTCTACCCATCTACCTACATGCACATACACACATAAATACACACACACACGCACATACATACATACGCAAGCATACATGCACGCATATATCCATGCAATATATAGATGCATGCACACATACGCACATACATACATACGCAAGCATACATGCACGCATGCATGCACGCATATATCCATGCAATATATAGATGCATGCACACATACGCACATGCAACATACAGATGCATGCATACATACATGCATACATACATACATACTCATTGTCACCTGATGGATGTATATAACTAACCCCCCCCAACCAGTTTCATCTAATTACCTGATATGCCCCTCCACCCATCTCCCCACATGCACATTCATATAAACCAAGGGGAAAAATCTCTGCTCTGCTTCCTGTTTTTGTTGCTTCAATCCCCTTCTCCATGTCAATCTACACATGAGAAAGAAGAGAGATCACACAAGGGACTGAATACAGAGGAGCTTGTCTGAGCTGCTCCCCACCATTTTTGCTGCTGATTGACAATGCAGTGGATCATATGAAGCCACCTTCTCCTTCTCCATCTCCATCTCCTTCTTCTTCTTCTTCTTCTTCTTCTTTGATCTGCAGCTGTACTCATGCCATCAGGCCATGCTCATTAGTGCTGATGATGATCATGCTCCTCATCCTTGGCGCCGGCCTCCACGCGCTAATTCACCACCACCACCACCACCATCATCATCAATGGCACCGCGATGACGATGATGGTGATGATGCAGATCATGCGGCTCAGTACTTATTGCTCCATCTCCGCCGCGATGCCCGCAGCTCGACAATATGTAATCATACCCAGCTAGCTGAGTACTAGTATTGCTCAATTATAGTATTGCCGCTGCATTTGCATGTAATTCGTGTGCTTAATCGGAATATAAGTACCCGGTGCTGTACTTCGGTGCTTAGTCGCTTAGATTGATTCTGCAGGTTTTAGCATGATCATGATCAGTTAGTACTACTAGTACTTCTGAATTTGTGCAATCAATCAGGACTAGTGCAGGGAGAATGATCAATCATGAGCTCAACTCATGAACATAATTCCAGCAAATCTGATCCTCTCATGATGGAAAATGTTCTCTACCCTAATTAATGCCATTACCTTATGGTTGCTGTGCAGTACTGGCAGATCATTACCGGGCCGACGTCGTCAAATATGATGCCACTTATAATACAGCGTTGGATCGACACAATCATGATGTAAATCATCATCATCGCCACC
>JBBBWG010002893.1:10872-32429 GCA_037176905.1 Azolla pinnata
TGGGGCGACGTTTCTCGCTGCACGAAGTTCCATCAGGTCCCAACCCCATAAGCAACGAAATCTCCACCTAACTAAATGTAGTCAAGTCTCTCATGATCCTCATAAACTCGGAAGCTGGTAAATCAAATTCCCACAGGATTTAAGGGTCATTCTACAATCCTCAAGAGTCGATAACAGACATCATCGGATCATCCATAGCTGGCGAGTATATTAATCGCGGATTCCCATCGATCCATGTATGTATGTATATTGTATCTATAATTCCTCGACAGCTTCTCGATCTATCCACATATGTACATCTCAGAGGGCACATGTTTCTAAGTGTACACAAATCTCGGGATGCAATTGGCTCATGGCCATATTACCAAGGGCTTTGTGATCTAGCGCTCAACTTCTAGTAGTACTGACATGTGCCTGATATGTCGATAATTTGCATTAAGAGACATAATTTGGCCGTATGTATACCCGAGTGGAGTATATTTCTTTGTAGTAGATGCAGTAGTGGCGGCAGCAGCAGCAGCTGTAGTAGTAGTAAGTAGACCATACATGTACATAGAAGGTCAACTAAACAAGCCCCCAGACATTTTAAACCAATACATTTTTATTATACAGCATTTGGTTTGGAGTTTATACATCTGAATGCATATTGGTGTCATGATCATTAAAGAAATCTATGCAGAATTAACAGTGATTATCTTGCCGTACGAATCGAACAATATGTCAATTCATTCGATTCCGAACTGGGGTAAAATTTGTTGAATCCCCCTCGATCGGTGCAATTTCAAGGACAAGCCAAAAACACACATTTAACTTGCAGCATCGGCCCATGTTTGATGATGGTATTCTTTTAATTTGTTTCAAGCTGTTGATGCACATTACTGATCATGCTTAGATGATTGAGAGAAAGAGAGAGAGCATTGTACCAGCTGATAGCATAGCAAGGTTGATCACATGTATATCTCTATTTCAAGCAAGTTCATAGACATTATCCTGCATGGACACCTTTCCCCACATCATCTCGACGCAAGGGCTCAGCGCGATTTGAATTTCTGCGTTCTGGAAATAAGGATAAGGTTATCTTTTTTCTTTTCTCACATTAGAATCGCCGGAGTATGGCGGTAATAAACAAAGCTGATTCGAAAAGAAACGACAAAAAAAGAAAAAAAGCTTCGTTCTGGTGCTTGAACTACTGTCCCGGGGTATGTTGGGGTCAGTGATCTGAAGAGTTTGGGGCTGTTTTGGGGAAGTCTGTAGTAGGTTTGAATATGCATTGTGTCAGAGAAAAAAACACACCATGATACACATATTGGCCTGTAACTTGCACAGAAAAAGACTTTATATATAAACACACCGAATCACCGATGCAGTAGTTCTAAATCTCCGATCATCTGAAGGATAATCTGGTCAACATTTGCACCCCCACACAGCCATTGAGAAGCCATATGTACCTGCGTTGTCGTAGCAAATAATACTTCATTCAGCCCATTTGGATCATCGCACTTGATTGTTGAGATTAAACGATTTAGCTTAGGCTCGTCCTATTTTCAGAGAGCCTTTGCATTCCTTGCTTACAGATCTGCTCATCGCCCATTTCGATGGTCATCAAGATATCAGAAACAAACAGAAGCCCGCTCCGATCATCTAAAACACGGAATATATAAATCACGAGACCATTAAATACATAAACTCATGTTGGTAAGTATTAAAGCGCTCTGGTTCTGAATCCATGGTAAACCATCATCTTTTAACATGGTTTTCAACAACATGTAAAGGAGGGAGGGAGGGATTGACTTTGGCAAAGAACATGATTAGATCATTTTCAGCCTCTTCTCACAACATTTTGCACCGTCTTCTCCAAAGAAAAGTCTGTACCTTCTCTAGAAAGGTTTGGAGCCCAAAACGCGAGCAGTTCCGAAAGAAAATTTTAGAGCTCAAAATCATCCTCCATATTTAGCACTTCTTTAGCCACCGCTTCCTTTTCATGATCACCATCATCATCATGATCTAAGGCGAGGTAAGGGTTCGTCTCACATGGGCTGAACTTGAAACCGGTGAAGAGGTAGAAAGCAAGGCTGCCTAATTCGGAAGCAAAATCACTGACCCATCGATACTTGTGGCTAGTCACTGTTGTGAGCGCAAAGACTACGACTCTCGTGAAGTAGATATACACAAAGAGCACGATGTAGTATTGCCGGAACAGGGAAAGCTTGGCCAGAGTCCGGGCAGCTTTCCCATCTGTATGGGCAGCCATTTTCAAGTCGCGGATCGACCACATGATCGGGAAGAGAACCGCGCAGCAGCACGCGATGTCCACAATGAAAAGGAGCTGCTTCCACGTGACCCAGCTCTTGGCGAAAGGACCCGTCTCATCGATCACAACACTCGCTACGTTGGACACGACTTGCAGCGGTATCACAATCATAAGGATCTTCTTCTCTTTGCCCTGCAAGAATGGCTTCAGGATCGTCCACCCGGTGCCGATCAGCACTATCACCACGAACAGCATGGTGCCTTTCAAGAAGCTGAACACATAGAATGCGACATCCCATCCGTGCGGAGATCCGGTCTTCTGGACATGGATCTTGTCTTCAGCTTCACAGATCAAATCCATGGCTTTCACGCACACAAGAACGCCCATCAAGACGTGGATTGTGTGAACTGCGCCCTTGTTCCTGAAGCAAACCCATCCCCATATCGAAGCGAGGCAAAGATACACGAAGAAGAGCGCCAGGTAGACCGATGGGAGCTTCGTCTGCCCAGCCGGCAAGTAATTCCTCTTATCCTCGGAGCCATCTTCGAGGTTGTAGAGCTCCGTCCGGACATGGAAATCCGCGGAGCTTCCTCGGCCGCAGTTTGCGAAGTAGAGGCCGTATTCGTGCGCATCGTTGATCGGGAACAAGCGGGAAAGCCTCTTCGATTCCGCGTCGATCTCGTCGAAGGCGAAGAGCAAGCGAACGAGATGGTTTCGAAGAATGCATACCTCAGAGCGCTCGTACTCCAGGACTACTTGCACCAATGCATCGTCGGTGGCGAGGAAGAAGCCGAGCGCCGCCGGATCGTCTGTGGAGCCGTGATCTGATGCAAGGAGGTCGATGGTGATGTTGGCGTGGCCGTGCAGGGTGAATCCGAACTTCTCCAGGAGGATGATGGGCCGGGTTTCCGCCTTGAACTCCAGATCCTTTATCTCTCCCAGGCATGGATCAGGAAGCAGAGAAACGCCCAAGAACACGGAGCAAAGGAGGGGAAGATACACTGTTGAGGATAGAAGCAGAGCAAGCTTCATCTCTCTGTATCTCTCAGCCAAAGCCTGATTGATTCCTCCGGGGCTTCTTCCGTCCTGTTTCTGTTCTGCTCCCCGTCAGAGCACCCAAGAGGCCAGCCCTAGAGAGATGGGAAAGCAGAGAAGAACGCCATCGCAAAGCTGTCTGCCTTGATTCACAAGGCCTTGATTCTCTGTGTTCTGAGAGAGAACACCCGCGAGGCAAACCCTAGAAAGATGGGAGGAGAGAAGAGAAAGCCATGTTTTTGCTCCCTTCTCTCTTCTCTGCTCTGTTGGGTTCTGTGAGAGCACCCAAGATGCAAACCCTAGAGAGCTTGGGAGAGAAGAAACTGTTTTGCTGATCCACTTCTTTCTCTTCTGCTCTGTTCTGCTGAGGCCACCCAAGATGCAAACCCTAGAAAATGAAATGATGATGATGGGGGAAGAGAGAAGCTAGATCTCCAGGCTCTCTTGGGCTTTACCTGTTCTGGCCTGTTCTGCTCTTGGGGCCCCTGTCCTGTTCCTACTTCCCTGAATGAGCAAGTCAGAATAGTACAGAGAATCAAGGCAATGGCCCACCATCAGTGGATCACAAAACTCTGCATCTAACATTTGCAATCATGCCCAGAGCTTATCATGACTCCTGTTCCACATTTCAGCATTTCTGTTGTTGAAATTGTGGACCATCAGCCTGCAATGCTTAGAAAGTTCACAAATGACAATACAGTCTGCTGCTAATCACAGCAAAATCTCCAATCAGGAAAGAGAAGCTCTTCTTTGCTTGGCACAAGAGATTAAGGTTCAGATGATCGCAAATGTGGACAGTACTGATTTCCGAGCGTTTCTGATCTACTTCTAAATTTTTTTTTACACAATCCTTCATATCCGCTACCATTTCCTGTGATGAAATCAGATCCAATCTGCTTCCACCGGCGGTTCGTATCCTCTTATCATTTTTGTTAAGCGACAAATGTCGGATTCAAAGGTTTGCTTCATTCAAACGTCAACCGTAACTCCAAACTCTTTGTTTGCAATACCACCACATCAGGAAATTGAAAGAGGATTGACAACCGACAAATAAACCAAGCATATTATATATGTACATGGAATGAAGAAGATGGATTTCATATCGAATCATTTAGGAAAACTAACATGATGACAACGCTTTTGTCATTTTCATTGGATATGGAGTTCTCTTACACAAAGAATGTAAAAAGAATATTTATGAACTTGGTGTGAGACCTTGATTCATATAATCATGGTAATATAGCAAAATACTTATTGGCTGTCCCACGATGCAAAAGAAAAACCAAAAGATGAAGTTCCCAACCTGGAAAACAACGATGACGCATATAGAAATCTGTTAGTGCATGAGCAAATGTTTTGAAACACATTATATCTAATTCTCCTACATAGGAAGGCTATCCCCATTATTTGCAATATTGACAGTTCCCCAGAATTGATGATATCAACAGTTCTACAGAAATATTAAAAAAATATGTTCGCACATGAGCAAACATCAACAGTTTCCACGCTCAAATCTCTTGTTTTAAAGAAAAAATATTTAGCCAGAATTAATGTAGGCCCATGACATGTATCAAGAAATTGCATAGATCATTTAATAATTTCTCTCTATAATGGAGTTTAATTGAGCCTATCAAGCAAAAAAAGGTAAAACATCCTTACCATTGAGCTCTGAAATCTTTTATGCAAATAGTTTGTAAGAACCATCAGAGGGACCTGCACAGATGTCAAAATAAGTAAAGATCACTTTGATCCTTCCAACAGCAAAACAACGATTTCATAACCTGTTTGAACAAAGAGGGGGGTACCTGAAACATTATCCCCAAGAAAGCCCAACATGTGAACATGTGACATGGGATACCAATAATAAGCTGCTCATTAACATTAACGTGTAAATGTTAAACCTCTAGATGTCACACAATGGCTATGGTTCCTGAACAAGTATAAATACTAGAGAAAATAACATGTTAAGATTGGGCACATAATAAACCATACATACCTCATGAAATATCCCAGAGATTGCAAATGATATTACTGAGGCTGTATGCTGTTATAAATGTGGAAAACATCACTATTTTGAGTACCCATCTACAACACACTCAAGTATAAAACCCTCTTGACTACTATTAAAGCCTCTTGTAGAATTTATATTTCTGTAGAATTCATCCTGATGAGTATCGCAAGGAATAGTATACCTTTGACATGCCCCTCCGTAAACAAGGGATGTAGACGTGCCTAACCATCCACTTATGTACAGGCTGCAAAGGATTCAACCCTATATAACATGAGCACAAGTGAAAAGTAAAACTGGAACATTTGATTTTAGGCTAAAATTAACAAAAGCCAACTCTTATTTGAAAATTCAAAGAATAGTCTCGAAGTTAGCCCATACCATATTCCACGACTTCCAGTACTGCCACATTGGAGAAATAAAAAATAGAAAATCAATAATTACTAAATCATAAGAGCTTCCTTAAACACAGAAATCTACCACAGAATAACAAGGCCAAATTTTGCACCTCCTCAACAGTCTTTGCATTCCACCAGTCTTTGTAGAACTCACGGTCTCCAAAGTACGTCAACTCAGCTATGATATTTAACCTGTGATACCATAAATTTGTTTACAAACAAATTATTTCCAACTCTCAAAGTGACAACAGAGCTCAAAACACAATGTACATTCTATGGGAAAACAAAATACTCTTGTACTATATCTATACCGAGCTCATCATAAATTTTAACATTTCATACCACATACCATAGATGGAACAGGCAATAAAACAAGCACAACCAATTGTAGAGAGTTGGAATAGAAAGCTTCAAGATTCTCTCTATTGCATAGAGGTAGTTCCCCTTCAACGGATGCTGCGAGTTCTTTATTGTAGGATTAATATACTGCACAATGCAACAGCTTGATCACCTACTGCCATAACGGCAACACACATTACTGTAACCAATAGAAGTCCACTAGATGCATACTTGCTCTACTATAAATCCCATCAAACCCGTGAAGATGATTAATTTCAGCACTTGTCTTAAAACCCATCTTTTTCGTATCCTGTCTGTCTGTGGATAAGTCACCTAAGAAAAAAAACGCATTACCTATCAATTACTGTTACATCCAGGATCCATAATTTTCTATCAATATTAGTAATGGAACGCAATGGCATAAAAATTTTCCGAAAGAGGAACACCTGATAGCACAATGTCGGGGCCACCATAAAATATGTAAAATTCTTCAACTTTATGTTGTTAGGGTACCCTTGTAAAACATTTTCTGATGGCCCATCATCCTAGAAATATCAATAGATGCACGAATTATAGCAAGTAATAAAAAAGAAAATCAATATGATGTCAAACTTTTAGTTTATCACCCCAGACAATAAAAATATACACATACCTTCTTGCAAGTTGATGCCAAATCCCTAAGGTCATAGTTGGTGTGTGCATAGGAGACTAGCTTCATCCAACAGGTGACTGAAAACAGCATAAGAATGATACCAGAAAGCAATGTTTGGTGCACTCTGTATCATGAAGACCATTTAAACACATTGCCTAAGATAATCTTTTACAAAATGGCATCACAAAATGTTTTATCAATCCGGATATAATCCTACCTTAGTATGACATACACGGGATAAAGAATTGCCATGGTGCTGATGACGAAATGCAAGGAAAACATAGCCTGCATGTTACAGCTCAGTGAGATATTTTTGCCTGATTTAATTTCTGTTAACCATGAATGAAAATCTATTCGGGTGGACAAAGAGTGTGTAATTACTGCACAAAATGTCACTAAAGCCAGGGGCTGCAAAGAGCGTTTGAGTTCTGAACTAAGTACAGAATCTTTGTGGCTGAAACAATAACTTAACTGTTAACACAGGAAGGCGATTGTATATACTGCATGACCATAAAGAGTTGAAAGGTAGGGTTAAGTTTGATTTGGCATAATATCCACAAGTGATCGACCTTCATGCATATATCAGTAGTTCATCCCATGTGTGGCCACACAATAAACAACAGGTAAGTAGTTGTTAGAAAAGGCCAGCTATTCCTGAGGCAAATCATAGTGAATCACAGGGGCTAAGGCAGCTGATTTACTCAATAGGCACTATACATGTAAGAATTGAGCTTGTGAGAAATTCAAGATTGCAACAGCATTTACTGTTAAGGGTATCACTAACAAGAATTGAGCACCCAAGAAAATTTTGAGAATGGTTAAGGGCATCATCTCTCAAATTTTGGAAGAATACAAGAAAGCAGAATTTAGGATTATCTGAGTCAGCTCCAAATCGGCTTAAATGTCTTCAAGAAAGAGCTCTAGGAATTAACCATGCATCAATAAAGCTGTTACTAAATCCTCTCCTTGTTAGGCCAATTCGATCCACCACTAACACCTAAACCATCATTCCTCCAAGATCCAATGAAGATACAGATGTTTCATTCATGCCTAGAAACCTAAGCAGGATTATGAGATATGATTGTAATCTTCCAGTTAACTAATGACTGTAAATTGTCGGAACATATGCAAAGTTCATTGGGATCTCATTGCATAGCTCATTATGCGTTGGTAAAATAAATCTCTCATTTGGGTCCAAAGAATAAACTCAAAATTAGGTTTTTAGCACAAAATTAGCATTTGCAACAAATAGCATATTTAACAACTATTTGCAGTCCTTCGTTTTGGTCAAGAGCTAATAAATCAGGAAAGGGAACTATAAATGACAAAGCATTGTTCAAAATGCAAAGTTCAAACTTGTGCCTGAAAACATATATAAACACAAGCAATGCATACACATGAAGAGAGAGAGAGAGTGTGTGTGTGTGTGTGTGACAGAGAGAGCGAGAGTATAGAGACATTCACCAATTCTGTAATATGATAATGTACTCTTAGTTTCTCGACCAAATAAGAACAAAGTGATAATAATGGAAGGGAAAGCCTGCAGCCATATTCAAACAACAGAGTTATGTTACAAGTGGCTAATTATATTATACAGCTATAGGACTCCTGTATTAAAGAAGCGTTTTTCACATAAAAATATGCATACCCACACATTAGAAGTGGCCAGTCGTGAAACGACTTGGAGCTAAACCAAAAACCACGCTTTATAAGCAGTCCATACTGCAGTTATGAAGCAAGAAACTTTTATATCAGTTCTTGTAAGCATAAGAAGGGAGGGGATGGGGACACAGTAATGGAGAAATTCTAGTAGGTACTCATGGACATCTTCTCGGACTAAGAATGGTACCTTCATCAAGTTCTCGATTATCAGTCTGCTATTAACAGAGACAAGTATCACGATGCATAAGTTAAAAAGTCCTGCATGGCTCTGTAAAAACATCAACATGCATGCTCAGTGAAATTTTTTATAAGAATCAAATTATGAAAATTTTCACTGTGATGTGCTTCTATTCCAATTTACCTGCAACCTAAAAAATGTACCCACTATCTTCAATGCATAGTTACAATGAGCACCTATCAAGGCAGCTCTGCAGCAATCACTATACTTCATGAATTTAATCTACCTTCATACTGCATGATCATTTCTTATGTCCGAATAGTGGATCTTGAAAAAATGCCACTGAGATAAATTCTTGTGAATGCCATAGTAGTTGAAACTTTGAGACAAGGTGAACATTATTGAAGCACGGGCATAATTTTGTCAAGCTCCTTTTAGATATGCTCTCCAAATTAATTATGCACGTAATGATGATGATATCAACCTCTCAAGAGGAAGGTAACGATTGAGCAAATATTGTTGAGAATAAAGAGCACCAAGATATAGCTTACCTGGTGGAAAATTGCATCCGAACTCAAAGGACTTTCTTTTAAGCTCTTATGTACCGGTGCAGAACACCGAGGCATATACTGCACCTTTGTCGCTTCAATCTCCTTTACATCCGAACCATTGCTTGTTAAATGGGGATTATCAAGCTTCTCATCCAAGCCCTTTCTGTGTCGTAAGTTGCCATCTTCATTATTTATTGAACTTGTTACTAGCTCCTCTTCTGACATTTTGACTACAATAACCACAACCTGTATCTACCTGTAGTAGAGTCAGAATATTAAGCATTTGGTTAAACTTCAGAACTGTTTTTTTATCAGTATCTTGTTTATAACATGTGAATCATGAAGCAGCTATGTTTGCAAAAATAAAACGAGCATGCATACATAAGGAATGTTCTTGATGAAGAAACCAACTAATAGCAACTATCAGAAGGATCAAAGTATGCATACTAGGATTAACAAAACAAGAAAAGAAATTGCAATTTGAGGTGAGATTCAGAAGCGCATGCATACACAAAAATCCATGAGATGATGAACTGTATCCATGGATATGGGGCCGTGCAAATTCATCAAAAAGAGTAGGAATCCGATGGATTCAATTGTGTAGAAATGATACAATTGAGTTCAAGGACGTAACTTGTTTTCTGTTGCATCAAAGGGGAACAGAAACAATATAAATACATCGGGATATACATCTCTCACGAGAAATCGCACAAGAAAGATGTGAAAATAGGATCAAAGGAAAGCAAGAAAAGAACTGAATCACTTTTTGTCCGTCCACCTTCCATTCTTTTCTCTATTACGTGACCTACAATCAACAAAGTTCGCCAAAATGATAAGATCACGATCGCATGCAGGGATGGCAAAGAACAGAGCAGGGAGAACAGGGGACTTACCTTTGTTGTGAAGAGCAGGAAGGGTGGAGTTCGGATTCTAGCACTGCACAAACATATAAACAAATGGAGACAGAGAGAGAGGGGGGGTGGGGAGATAGGCAAGAAAAAAGCAGCGAATTTGTAGGGCTCGTAGCGGACTCAAATCTCCCTCAAATTGGACTTGCTAGAGCTCGTTAGAACCGTCTTCTCAAAGGGCTTTTGAGCTGATATGTTGCGCGAGAATTCGAGTGGAGCAGAAGGAGGAGGAGCGATGGAGGATGGAAGCAGCAGAAGCAGAGAAGGAAGAAGAAGAGGAGGAAGGAGAAGAAGTTTTTAAACCTTTCTTTCTTAATTTCTGTCATTTCATTTCTGTTTTTTCTCAAAAACAATGGCCACATATGAGTCTATGATGATGATGGTGATGGTGATGATGATGATGCTGGTGGTGGTGATGATGATGATCATGACGGTGGTGGTGGTGGTGGTGATGATGATGGTGGTGGTGATGGTGATATTGTGATGGTGATGATGGTGATGATGGTGATGACGATGTTGATGATGCTGATTATGGTGGTGATGATGATGATCATGATGGTGGTGGTGGTGGTGGTGATGATCATACTGATGATGATATTGATTATGGTGATGATAGTGATGGTGGTGGTGATGGTGATATTATGATGGTGATGATGGTGACAGTGATGTGATGGTGACGGTGATGTGATGGTGATGGTGGTGATGGTGATATTGTGATGGTGATGGTGATGATGGTGACGGTGGTGTGATGATGGTGGTGGTGGTGATGATGATGGTGGTGGTGGTGATGATGATGGTGATGGCGGCATGGTGATGATGCTGATGTTGCTGATGATGATGGTGACGGTGATGGTGGCGACAGTGGCCATAGGTAACCCCATTGGTCCCACCATTGGCATTGGCATGCTTCGCATGATGATGATGATGATGGTGGTGGGGATGATGATGGTGGTGGTGATGGTGATGATAGTGGTGATGATGTGTGGTGATGATGGTGGTGACATTGATGATGATGCTGGTGATGGTGATGGTGGTGGATAGTGACGGTAGCGGTGAAGGCGAGATCAAGGATCATCAGATTGATAACATCTATGGCCATCATCATCATCAGCAGCAGCATCATCATCATCGTCGTCGTCGTTGCCGCTGCCATCATCATCATCATCCCCAGGTTGATGGTGATGATGCTAACGGCAGCGAAGATCACCATGCTGATGACCATCCATAACCATCATGATCATGATGGTGATGATCACCGTGCTAATGACCATCCACAACCGTAGTGGTGATGATGGCGATGGTGGCTCGTGCGACCAACTGGCTCTTGATAAATAACATTCGGCGAAGTATGGAACAAATCCAAAGCTTGTTCTGCGAACAATCGCGCTGAGAAAATGCCACGAATATCAAGCTCTGGCTAAATCGGGCCAGCAAAATCCGGGATCGTTCTCTCCATGATTTCTGCGAATCATGGGAGAAGAACAACGCAATCGAGAGGGTCTCCTCTGGAGAAATTATTTGGCAAGAGGTCTGGGCAAGAGCCTTTGACTTGGCACAACAGGCTCGTGAAGCATGAGTTGCCATGTTGCTGTTAGCAGATGCTTGAAATCGGAGTTTCGAGCTCGATTGTGTATGGGAGCGCAATTTGCTTTAGGTGCGCATAAAGAGCATGGGTCCGTATGTCGAATGCCAAGGCGATTATTGACACTTACAGTAAGTTCACGATCACAAGGACCTTCTGAACTATATTATAGAGAATCGTCGATAAAAATCAAAGCATTCTGTGTGCTTTTTCTAAACTAAAAAAAAAGAAACATTTCCTTCATGGAATGGCGTCGCCTTATGGGGCCCCTGATCAAGAATTAGAAAAGAGAGAAAAATCAAATCAGCTTATCCTAGGATTGGGACAAACCCATAACAATCATAACTCCTCCTCATCTCTATCGTGCTAGCTCTACTCGTATTGAAGGTTGCAGAATGCTTCGATTCGTTTTGAAGAGCCAATTGTGTTTCAAAGTCCACATCTCTCTAGCATGAAGTTTCTTCGGATGGTTTGTAAAGTGTGGTCGAGTGCAAATAGTCGTGAAAATTTTTTCGTATAAATGAAACACACAGTTCATGAGGTAGGCAATAGTTTACTTTTCTTTATGCAAGAATGATCTATTCGTACTCATCGTATTGTAATTAAGTGTCTGAAAAAAAATATAGTTTCCAAAAGAAATATCTTTCCATTAGTTATCAAAGTCATAACAAAATTACATCAGATTGAAGCTTTCAAATAATTTTGTCCCATAAAGAGGATAAAATGAATGCATTGATCATGTTTACCTAAGGTATATATACATATATATAATCTAACAAATATATAACGATAAATTGTCTGAGTTGATCTCGAAACATGTCCTTATTGAAATGTTACTTGAGCATTAATAGTTAAACCTAAAGGTATAACTAACATAATGTGATTTCTTGGGACATCATCACCTTCAGTTATACAAATTTAATGAACTAGCCTACAAATAATTAACCCTATGATATGAACACTATGGTGTAGAGGTTAGTGAATGGTTTTATTAGTAACAAGCACCATTTGTTTGGATCTTTGTGGTGCAACTAGACACGCTAATTCGTCTTTAATGATCGTTGCAGAAGCAGCCCACTCGGCCCAATTAATTCTGTTAGCAAAATGCTAATCGATTTTATTCCCAAATCGTTTCCCACTAGTTGATCTTAATCGATTCCCCCTTAGTACATTCGATTAAACAAAAGTTAATAGTTTTACAATCTAATCAATCGATTAACACGTTACTGTGGTGTTAATCGATTCGATTGAGCATTGACCAAGCTAGATTCCGTCGATCATCACGTCTGGCAATAAGATTCATGGAGATACTTTACACTCAACTTAAGGGAATCGTATCTTTCACAATGCAGTGTATACACACAAGGGTCTCATTTTCTTTTAGCAGAAGGCTACGGAGCTTTCTTTACCACAAAGACCATGAAAATATCACACACACATGGCTAAGAAGGTACAGCTTCTGGAAAAGTTATTTGATGTGTTTTGTAAACTCAATTTTTCTAAAGATTAGAACCTGAATCTCCTTGCATCGAGCATGTACTGCAAAAATCAATGTCGAGAACCCACAGCCACCAGCGAATTCACATCTTTCTCCAGATATTGATGTTCATCATCCAGTATTACTTCTCCCGAGCACCTACAAAAATCCATCCACTAAGTAATGATACTTATGAGATATATCCCTCCTATTTCAAATCTTTATAGACATACAGCGGATAAGATAGCTCGTGACAGACGAGGAGCAGCATCCTTTTGATCAACAGATACCGCTTTCTTCTGTGGAAAATTCCGCACAACCTTGACAGTTTTGGCCTCCTTAGCATCATCTTCTGTAGACACCACATCTGACGATTTCTCAGTCTTCAGCCTCTGCATAGAAAAAAAATAATCTAGACATTCAAGAGTATATTATAGAATGTACATTTCAACCGAAACCTACTTTTAGATCTCAACAAGCACATGTTTGTGCTTGAAATAAAGTGGAATTATCTCAACGGTTGCAAAATATAGATCGAGTAAATACAGATAGGCTGCAACCGGTATTATTCTATGAGTAATGTAATGTATCTGCATTTAATTAAGAGCAACCATGTAGAAGTCAAAGTTTTTGGAATCAAATCTGAGAGTTCCACCTTGGAAACCATCAGTTGGGCACATGACCATAAGTTGGGGTTTAAGGTTTTTAAGCTATGTGGCAATGATTAACCGTATAACATAGAATCAGCTGTGGCAATGACTGACCCAATAACATAGAATGAGCTGTGGCTAGAAATTTTTTTTCTAAAGGCCTGACCTTGTTTTTACGCTCCTCCATAGCGGCAATAGCTTTTGATCGGTCGACTTTAGAGAGATAAAAATCACGTTCCCGTTTAGCAGCCGATATGTCGGCTGCTTGTTTTTGCTCACGGACAGCATTTCTGTAGGCTGGAATTGAAATAAGAGATCCATTAGTGTCTCACATCCATCCAAACACAAATTTTCCTGAAACAGGAGGAAATCTCTTTCTTCTCTTTACCAATTTCTTCGGTAAGATTATCCCATTTAAACTTCTTCAGGTATTTGATATTCCAGAGATCATAGAAATATGCTGACCTTCTCTTGCCTCCTGCATATAAAAAAAAATCATATGGGAAAACAAAAACGTGAGAAGGTTCACATATACACAGCGGCAATGTAAAGTACAATATTCTGGAGTGTTAACATTTTCAATCTTTCCTTTCTATCTGCAAAAACTAGCAGCGTGTGTTCAACAAGAAAGCTTGAAGAAGGTCACAAGTAAAGAGCTAACAGATGACAGCTATGAAAACTCAATGGCATTTCTCATTAAGCAAGTCTTCACCAAAAACTTGCACATAAAGATCTAGCAAATTTTTCTTCATACGGAGCTGACAGTGATAAGCATCCTTACCCATAGGTTCCCCATTTAGCATTTCGGCAACTCTTCTAGCAACAGTCTTATCTGCAAATTCAACCCATCTGCACTTACAATCAGTTTGATGAGTGAGTTTCAGGAGGAATCAAGATATTTTGAAAGTTCGCAATCAAATGCATTGTCCATCTTAATAATTATGATGAAGGATCTAGCCCAGATAAAAAGGTTGTCAGAAACCAAATGCTAGAAAGGTTTAAGTTAAGCTCAGTATATTTCCAAGAGAAATATTAGTTAAGATCAGCTAGAAAAGAAGACATGAATCTTATTGTAGTTTGTTGCTATATCGTAGTTTGCAAGGTCAGAATCAAATTACTATTTCCTTTCTTAGTATATCTATAAAGACAGAATTCAAGACCTAGATATCTAGATACATCTCTTTAACATAATTCATTTGTATGAGTAGATACCCCAGAGTCCAAATAGAGCATTAGCTTACTCTTTCCATTTGCATTGAGGATTCAGTGACTTGACCATCCGTTAAATAGCATGATTTGTGCAAACAAGGTCAAACAATAAACACTGCAAAGAATGCATTCATAGCAACAGGTGTTCCTGACTTATGCTGATGGCTCTCCATGAAATAAGGAAAAATCCATAAACCACTCTACTAAAAAACCGTGACCAGAACTCACCCTTCTGTAAAATTCTTCCCACTATCTTTTCCTGCCATTTTCCGACGTAACCTGACAGCAGGATCTGCGGATCAAATAGGTTGCATAAATGTTAGACCCCATAACCTGAATCAGTATTACAGTTTGTTTTCTTTTCTCGTGGAAACAATTTAAGTTTTTATCAACAAGAAGTCCATGGTACAGGAATTTGTGTCCAAGGAGATGAGAATCTGAGGTATGTATTGCACTTTGAACCTGCCGCAGCACCTTTTGAAAAACCTCAGAAGAACAAAAAGGGCCATGCCTGGACAAGTCATGCTCCCCATTACACGGATGCATAGACCAAGCTCTACCCAAAGTGGAGGGCTTTCCAACAGGAGCCCGCATACAAACAAACAGATGGAAAAAGATCATTGCACGAGACCTTAACCAAAAGCCTCAAACCTCCCGGTTTATTGTCAATATGAAGAGCATGAATTCACCCATATCTGTAATCAAGATCGACCGTACATGTACAGATATACACATGCATGTACTGGCATCATCTCCCATACGTATGGGTAGATCATCTCTCATATGTATGCATGTTCATCCATACATCATAATCACAACCTGTCGCCCACATATGCATGCATATTTAGATGTGCATCATGTCTGATATGTTTGTATGTAAATTGTACATGGTGCATGTATTCATACAAGACGTGTATACATAGATATAGGCAAGTACATCGTGCATGCGCACATACAAATTCATCTGCACATACATATACATACATACGCACATACATACATACACACACACATACTTCTAAGTGTAAACATACATATACAACATACAAAATGTATGCATATGTACAAATGCATCATCGTGCATGCAAGCGTGAGGCAGTTACATGCATGCATGCATGCATGCATGCATACATACATACATACATACATACATGTACAGGAACCATGGCACAAACCTTCAGGAGCCAGGTAAATCCGAAGCACTTCTGCATACTGGGAGAGGAGATGGCGGAGCTTGAGAGGTTTGAGGTGGGGCGGGATTCTGCTCAGATAGCATACCCCTCTCCTCTCAGCTTTCTTTATCTCGCGGAGGAGCTTCTTCCTCCGCCGTTCCTTCCTTCGTTTCTGTTCCTCATTCTCTTCTTCTTCTTCTTCTTCTTCTTCATCTAGCCCTTGTTTTTTTAGCATTTGCCCTGGCTCTTCCGCTCCCTTCATGCCTTCTTCTGCTTCTTCCTCATCCTCTCCCCCTTCTTCTTGTGATTGGACCTCGTCCTCCTCGTCTTCTTCATCGTGCTCTGCTCCTACATCCTCCTCATGGGTCGTTTTCATGTCCTCCTGAAAACGCACACACAAGCTATGGATGCTCTGTTTTCTGGTCTCAGAGAAACCCCTGTTTTATGCTCTGTTTTCTTGTCTCAGAGAAACCCCTGTTTTATTCCCGGAAATTATGAGGCAGACCCAATATTGTCTATTATCTTTACACCACTAGATTTTGCCAAGTTATTATCCTGGAAAAACTATCTCCCTAATCTAGCAGAGCAGTCAATTCAAACCCATAGATTCGTCGCGAGAATTTTGAACAGCGAATGTGAGTATCTATATTTGTGCATGTGTGGATATACCCGCCTATTTACATATGAATGTTCGCAATCGCTATTCTTTTCTGTATTTTGTACAATTGTTATTTGATACACTATTTTGCCTGCACATAGAGCCAAAATCAAGGATACGCAATTAACACAACAGTCAGCCTTACATCATTGCGCTGTATTTTTACTGTTCAAAAATTTTGAAATATTGCTTTGGAACTTCTCTTTCAATTGATTCAAGACAAGCATCAAAACCACTCCTAAATCAAGTTGCCTTACATCAATCGCCTCATGCTACTTATTGAAGTGATGAGAAGATGTGCGGCATGGTGGGAGGAGATCAAGAGAATTAATCAGATTTATTTATAGCAAGCTTGTAATCATATTTTGCACATTTTGTTTGCTGATTGACTGACGATTTCAATGTTAGCAAATAAAGAAAAAAAAATCAACACCATCCAAACTGAATCAGAGAGAAAAAACCCAATAAAGCACTAGGAATATGGCATTTTCTTTTAAGGTTAAGGGCAAGGGAAACTGAAGAGCCAATTTAAAATTGCTCTTAGCAGTTTGGCAGCAAGGGAATTGCTGCCCAAAACCCTGTATAATATACAGTGTCACTCTCATTGGCTTCAGCTCAATAAAGCATCAGGACTTTTGCACATGAAAAGCAGTAGACTTGCTTGGATACAAACACGAAGAAAGTGCTACCATGCTAACTAACACAGCTAACCCATAATGTACAACATTATCATTACCCCAGCGATCGGTCCATTGGATCACTCTATCCAATACATTCCGCTGTTCAACATTTTTCCCAGGAATCTGCTCAAAATCGTAAAACAAAATAGGACAGAAAATATCGATAAATTAGTGACAGTTTTTCACTCACCCTACTGTACATATACTAAATGACGTCTTTTTGTATGCTTTCAAAGAACCATATAAAGTATGAAAAACCTGATCTTGCAATGATGACTTATCACATGGCTCCCGAGTATGATAATCAACATTGTCATGCATTGTCAAAGAGATATCAGATGCACTCGATGTTTGATCAATGCTGCTTCTTCCAATAAAGCCATCGTAAGCAGAATATGTGCCAACCGTTTCCATCACATAACCAAAAAAGTTGGTTACTGGGACCTATGCAGCACAGATAAAACAGAACAGTTATTGTGATGATTACCAACAAAAGAATTTGTAAAAAATGCAAGAATCTTGATAAGAGAAATCATAACCATTTGGTTAACTGTGACTTAATCAAATTCGGATTTCCATTCATATGCATACCTCATGCAAGGATCGGGCAAAGAGGTTATCATGATAATCAGCATGAGACATAAGCAATGTAGGATTATATGATTGAAAGAGACTGGAAAAAAAAGACAAGATTAGAGCAAATAATGACCTTAAGTTGCACCATTGAAACTTTGAAAGCTTTTCACTAAAAAAAGCATAGGTTTTTTTGTTACAAGGATACCACCTGATTAATGAGGCATTACTGTAAATGTCAAGGTTCTCAAAAAATGCCAGCGTGTAAAATGTAAACCGATCAACAACAGATACTCCCACCTATATTATGAACAGAACACAGCACAAAAGCATCTATTTAATTGTAAAATAAACGCTCCTTCCATGAGAAACAAAGAGAGAATATAATCAGAGGCCTATGAGACAAATCATGATTATAATTATAGGTGAATTCATGTAGAGAAATCATAAAGTAACCATGACGAAAGAAGAAATAAGAAAATGATGATTAAATATCCCAGAAAAAGCAGCACTACATCCCAGAATGCTTTTTGAATATTACTAAAGTACATATAAATAAAAGAGGAAACGTAATGTCCATTGGAGAAAGCAGTCCATAAGCTTCGCGTTTTTATGTTCTCGGAAAGGTAATAGAGAGAATGAAGCCTGCTGAAAATTTAGAAGAAAGCCTGGAGGCAAGAAACTACAAACAAGGATGGCATAAAATTACATAAAAACTAACGAGGAAACTAGTAGACATAAAGAACTCAGTAAAGAGGTTATACATCATCCCATTGCCCAAAACTATAAATGACCTCTACAGATGTTACGGAGTGTTTAAGCTAGTTGCCCCATTTAGTAAAACAATTTTGAAGAGAAGAAAAGGAAAGTGCATACTTCAGCATCAAGATGATGAGAATATGAGTTTTCACCCTTCCGGCTGCTTCCGATTGCAAGTACACCAGGTGAATATAGCTGTAAACCCAACCAAACATGTTGAAAAGGAGACAGACTTAAACTTATTTACCTCGAATAATAAACCAAACACACTTTCAATTGCCAAACAACGTTTTCCCCAAACCACAATTGTTACTACAAGGATATAAAACATTACATGTGAGTACAGAGTTGCTGCCTGGCACGTATCCACCATCACCAATAGCTCTTTAAACCTGTGGATAAGCTGAGCATATATCAATGGAGTTTCCTCCACACTCACTTCACATCATATTGATACTCTGAATAATTTCAACAATTTAAAATTCACAAATCCTATGAAAACCTTCTCTTCTCCCTCATTTGCTCAATAGCATCTGCAAGATCATGGCTTTGTATTTCTTCTGAATCTTGAAATTTCAGGAACTGGTCGCCCCCATGTCCTGTCATATATAATAAAATATGGCTGCCTTCATCACTCAGTAACCGTTTTGAACGAGGAACAGCTGAATCATGCCTTCCAGTCAAAACTCGGAGAAAATTCTCAACTGTCACTTCGTATCCTCGATAATCAACCTGCATTAAAACTAAGACAAGCATAAATTTTTCTTTAAATCTGGAACCAATCATGAATGCGTTTGAGAACATCAGTATCCTCTTGTTGAAACTTATACGGTGGCAAATACGCATAATCTTGTGTAACTGAAAACAGAACTAAACTGAAAGCAAATGTAAGTCTGACTAATGAAATTCCTTTTCAGTGCCTTTCAAGATATCGTTTGTTTACGGGTTCTTGTTACTGCATACAGGCTTGCAAAATGCCCAATATGTGTACAGTTTGAACAAGCATTAGAAAAAGAAAATTTAGGGTTGAATGACCCTACTTTTCCAGGTAAGAAGCATAAGAAGCTTGTTCCTTCACCATTATAGAAGACCAAGGTTCTTTCACACATTCCATTTATTTGAGTGAAGTAAAGTTTTCTCTGGAAGGAGTGGCAGGTGGTATAAACTTCCCTTGGGTTTTAGATAAAGAGAAGCTTGTCCAAACTTCTCTGAATCATCTCAAGACTTCAGCTCAAAGAGAAAGTCAAGAAACCACAAATCCAGATATTGGGTATTATCTGGAGATGATGGAAGCGGGAAGCATCCTGCTCATCAGATAAACGCCCCAGGATTCCATGTAAAGTCCTACCCTATACCAGGAGGGTTCCAGATCAAGACTACGCACAAAAGAGGAACATAAACATTCCTATAGGGGAATGGGGAGGATAAGACCCTCTTAAGGGGAAAAAGAGTGACTAAGGATTTAGTAGCATTCAGGGGAGCCAACATGACCCCCAAGGGTGAGAATCATCACAAAGCACTTAATGATCTATTAGCATCCAGGTTACTTCAGTAAGATTAATAAAAAAACACTCTAACTAGAAACAGACAGAGAAAGCTCAGAGAGTCGTAGCTCCGTTTGTTAAATTTCTGAAGAAGTGCAGATGATGCTCTCAAACCCTACATTCTGCAACCATCGTCAACTTTTAAGAGAAGAAACTACCTAAGCATACAGACTTCTGCTAAAAAAGGTCCAAAAACCCTCGATTCGTCATTAAACACAGAGCTAGCAAGAACGGGCCAAATCCCTTTTCAAAGATGGAGCAGCCATCTTATCTCACTTTAAACCATGCAAGTCACAGAGGTCATGCTCCTTGGAATTTGGCTTTGTATGAAATAAAGGTATATCCTCAGCTTGGGGTGTACACCCATAAACCTAAATATACCTTCCTCAAACTTCTGTTATGAGATGCAGAGGCATTGAATAGTGGGTCTCAACCTACAAGACAGATCGATAGCAAGAGATCCAGGATCTAGACTAAAACCCCCCTCACCTATCTTCGTACCGAACTCCCGTATATGTTTGATCCATGCTCTTCCTTATCTGTAGCTTTGTTTAGATCTTGCCTGATGACTGTGCTAGCCTCTGACTGATTTGGTGTGTAATTAAACAGCATTCCTCATACCTCGAATGCATCTCAAGTGAAGCATCCTTTAAAAATCATATACATCCAACCAAATGATTACAATTATGGATATTACAACACTACTGGTACCTCCAATGCATTTAACGTAAAGGATTCTGTAGACAATTATATGCATCCAAGTAAATTGTTATGAGAATTTGGATTATAAGCGTAATGCACCTCCACATTATCTCCATATAAGTTGATTTGATGGTTCTCATTGTTGAATACTTGGGCAGGATAGCTATTGCGAGCGTTGCATGCCATATCATCAGCAAGCATGAGGATGATCCGATCATCAGGTATTCCTAGACGCTTCACAGTTCTAGAATGTTGAAACAAGCACATCAGAAAAGTATAGTCTCTGTACACACGCACTCGTCTTTGGATCATGAGAACTTTAGAAAATCAACAGACTTTGATATGCTTGTATGTGAATATACACCCTCGCACATGGGTGATAGTTTAGAGAAAAAAAACACTCCATAGAATTTACAAAAAGAAAAGAAAATCAAGTGGAAAACATTCATTTGGCACAAAATTGTATTTTATATACACGCACACAAAGATATATGTGTGTGTGTGTGTGTGTGTATGCTCTATATACGCTGCCACAAGCTCTGGAGAATGATAATATGCACTTTAATCGT
>JBBBWG010002904.1:0-12042 GCA_037176905.1 Azolla pinnata
GGCGCCGGCGGCCCGTGCCTCGTGCTGCGCGGCGTGCGCCACGTCATCGTCCACGGGCTGAGGATCGAGGGGTGCCGCGGGACGGCAATCAATGCCGGCATTAATGGCGGCGACGGCGACGGCATTAATGGCGGCGGCATTAATGACCGCGACGGCGACCATACCAATGACGGCGCCGACGGCATCGCCGTCGTCGGCTCCCACCTCGTCTGGATCGACCACAACTCGCTCTCTTCGTGCTCCGACGGCCTCGTCGACGTCACCCACGCGTCCTCCTCCGTCACCCTCTCCAACAACCTCTTCTCCCGCCACAACAAGGCCGTGCTCCTCGGCCACAGCGACGCCTTCCCCGCCGACGCCGCCATGCGCGTCACCCTCGCCTTCAACCGCT
Organism: Azolla pinnata; assembly: GCA_037176905.1. NCBI lineage: Eukaryota > Viridiplantae > Streptophyta > Polypodiopsida > Salviniales > Salviniaceae > Azolla > Azolla pinnata. The sequence goes on from JBBBWG010002904.1 coordinate 392, forward strand.
TCGGCCCCGGCCTCGTCCAGCGCATGCCGAGGTATCTACCATATTGGATCATTTACGCCCAAATCGATCCCAATATCGGGGAACATCGCGATGATCGTGCGTTAACGTTAATTACACGCTCTCAACCCCATTGTCAACCCACGATCGTCGTTACAAAATCGCTACGATCGTTGGTTTTGCACTCTTTGTGCTGCATCGCCAGCCCCATCGGCCCTTTGCAAATCGCTAATATTGCTGATTAGTTACAGTGCACCAGCATCACAAATCGCTATACGTAATCGTTATTATTCTTTTATGCTCTCTTCTTCTTGTGTGTGCCGCGTCGACAAACCCATCGACTTTAAGCCCACATCGGTTCCGGGTTCTATCTGTCTATCCTCAGGTGCCGCTTCGGCTTCTTCCACATCGTCCACAACGACTACTACGACGGGTGGGGTCAATACGCCATCGGCGGCAGTGCCCACCCGACGATCGTCAGCCAAGGCAACCGCTTCCGTGCGTCGGGGATTCACAAAGAGGTTTATTAATATATTTGAAACCCGCCCGTTTTTCATTCCCTCGCTTAATCCTCGCTCAATTACCATCGGTGTTGCATCGTTATACGGCGTAGGCGTTGGCAACGGCTCAGGCTCGGCTTAGCCAATTAAAGCAGATCTCAAAAGCCAAATCGTTTAAGCTTGATCCATTTCAAACCGTTTAGAGCTAAACCCAGTTTAGGCGAAACCGGTTAAAGGACTTAAACGGTTTACACCAAACTTTATATATCAAGATTTATATCGTTCTTTTACGGCTCAACGAAAAAATCTCAAGCTTGAGCCAGGTCAAGCCAAAGATGGTTAAACCGGAGATGCATGAGTATTCCCCCCCTTGTACTAAATTCATTTGCCATTAGCTCCTAAAGGAGTTCTGGGTTTGGCAAAAAATCCAGGTTACTCACCGCGAGGACACGACGGAGGCGGTGTGGCGGCACTGGAGATGGACATCTGTCGACGACACGTTCCTCGACGGCGCCTACTTCCTGCAATCGGGCCCCAGCATCGACATCAACTCTCTGCACTACTCGGGGAAATTTGAGCCCTACATGACCGCGTCCGCGGGAGCCATCGCTTGCTCTGTTCACGCAGCCTGTTAAAGTTGTCGTCGACCTCCTCGCATCCTTGACGTTTCATGTCATGCTCTGCTTGTCGAATATGGTCCAATAATAGTCTCCAAACCATCTCTGTGGGGTGATCCAGTGGATCTAGCAAGCCCTTCTTTGATCCTTTTGCTTTTGCTTTAGCCTTCTTATCTTCTGTTCGACATCAGATTAGAGACCTCGACGAAAAATTGCGGTTCCCTGGTGAGATATTCTCATGTCTTGAAGAGTAGCAGCTCCAGGAAGTTCAAGCCAAGCTCTCCCCGTCGTTACTTTCATCGTTAGCATCATCATTAGCATCATAACTGCTACAAAAAGCCCTTGTTATAATAACTACTTCAATAGCAGTGATATGACGAGGACAACTTGTTGCGATGTTGCGATGCTAGATGATGCAAGCCCAGCTCATAAATTATGAAAAATTGCCAAATCAATTTCCTTTTTAAGCTTACGTATTCGTTGAAACACTCTCACAAAAAGAAGCTCATCGAATAAGAAAAACCGTTGCTTAAGCTCCAATCGTACAACATATACCCAAAGTACCTAAGACGATCAAACACAGCCTTTGCGCCTTGGGTTTAGCAGAATGCTTAATCAATTCTGACAGAAAATCAATCGAAAAAAGGCTACATAACGTTCCCAATTACTAATTACATGTACCCAAAGTACCTAAGACAATCAATCAAACACAACCTTTGCGCCTCGGGGTCAGCATCACGCTTAATCAATTCTGACGCAAAACCAATCGAAAAAAGGCTACATAACATTCCCGATCACTAATACCCCTCCCCCCCCATTCCACATCGCTTCAGTAACCCAGGCAAGGAAGAGAACCTATCCCCTGGTTTAACACCTTCCTCGATCGACGAGTGTACCACTGGAAACGTGTGCTAGTTCTCGCTCTCCTCCTTCCTTCCTTCCTGTCTTCTTCTCGTTCTTCTCAGTCCGCGAAGCAAGTGCAGTTCTACGAGAGAGTACAAGAAACCCTAAAACCCCCAAAAGAAGAAGAAAAAACAAACCACTGAAACCCTAAATCCAAATGAAACCCTAATTCCTGCAGCTGAAGAAGGGGCTATATTTGTAAATACACGAGACTATGAATTCTCTTTCTTCTTCTTCTTCTTCTTCTTCTTCTTCGTCGTCGTCTTCTTCTTCTTCTTCGTCGTTCCATTTTTCAACTGTAACTGAGAACTGCGCAGAACGCGAGCTCGCAGCTATGGGAGCTTTACCTGCAGAATTCGAAGTATCCGCTCCACCTCCTCCTCCTCCTCCTCCTCCTCCTTCTCCCCCTCTTGATTTCTTCCCCGCCTCTCAGCTCAAGCTCCTCTTCAGCGAACAGCAGAAATTCCTCGACTTCTTCTTCACCCACCTCGACTACTCCCAAGTGCACGCCTTCGCCCAGCTCTGCTTCCATTGCCGGGGCTCCATCTTCTTCTCCGGCGTGGGGAAGAGCGGGTTCATCGCCCAGAAGATCTCCCAGACCTTGGTCTCCACGGGCACCAAAGCCTCCTTCCTCAACCCCACCGATGCCCTCCACGGCGACATCGGCATTGTCGGGCCCCGAGACATGGTCGTCCTCCTCAGCAAGAGCGGATCTACAGAAGAGATCCTTCGCCTCGTCCCTTGCTGCAGGGCCAAAGGGGCTTATCTCGTGGGGATTACGTGCCTGAGTAGCTCGAGCCTTGGCAAGATCTGCGATCTTCATGTCTGCCTTCCCCTGGTGAGGGAGCTCTGCCCCTTCGATCTCGCTCCTGTTACTTCCACTACCATCCAGATGCTCTTTGGCGATACTGTCGCCATAGCCCTGATGCAGGCGAAGAACATGACCAAAGAACAGTATGCACTCAACCATCCCGCCGGAAGAATCGGGAAACGTCTCATTTTCAAGGTATGATAGATAGACAGATTGATGGATAGATTGATTTTGTTATTGTTCTCAGCGCGGTGAAGTATGACCTATTGGGATAAAAAAGAATCATGAACACTGCAGGATTTGACCTAATTCTGTCACTTTTCCCAGTTGGAGACCTAAATAATGAAATCCAACTTTCTCATGTGTTGCATGTGTTAGAGCAAGATAGATTTGTTATCGTCCTCGGAGGCCTAATATGGCCTATGGGAGCAAAAATGAAGGATGAACTATGCAAGGTTCGAACTCATGATGTCATGTTCCCCAACTGGAGGCCAAAATCGGCCAGTGAATCTATAAATGAAATCCAACATTCTCATGTGCTACATGTGTTAGAGATATAGAGATGGATTTTATTATCATCCGCAGAGATCTAATCTGTGACCTATGGGGCCAGGAAATGAAGCATGAAGGATGAACGGTCTACACTCATCATATCACAATGCCTAGTTGGAGGCCAATATTAGCCTACGAGGCCAAATAGATAATCCATCATTTTCTTGTATTACATGTGTTAGAGGGATATGTCAGTTTTATTATAATCGGTAAAGATCAAATGTGACCCTTGGGATGAAAAATGCTGCACGAACAATGCAGGATTTGAATTCCACATGGCGTGCTCTAGCTTTTTACCCTTTTACCACTTTACTCAGTTAGAGGCCAAAATCAACCAATGAGAGTCCAACGCTTTCATGTAATACACGTGTTAGCGTGAGAGATTTTAACGCTTTATGGATGAACCTCCTTATCCCTGTGTCAATGTGCTAGTCTTATCAACGAGAGTATGAGGCAAATCGTAAGAGATTCTGGGTTGACAATGTGTGGAAAGCAAGTGCAAATTCTGCCTAAAGATGGGGACTGTATAAAAAGCATGAAACACGATGGTATGGGCATGGCCGTAACTGACCACAAGGTAGTTCTACCATACTAATCTTCTTATCTCGTGGTGAGTTGGCACAAGTTAATTCATGTTAAATAGAGTGAGGTAGAATTGAAAACATTGAATGCTACGCTAGAGATAACTAGGAATGTAAAGCTTTCCATTTGACGCTTTTACATGAAATAGTGATGCATGGACATACATAGCTAGGACCTAGGGCCCTGGCACTATATAAAGAGGCTAGCTACCTCTTAGGGGATCATCAACTCTTTGAAGTCGAGACTCTACTGGTGTGACAAGGCTGTTGTTCACCTTCTGAAAAGCCCCTTTTTACAAGTAAATAATTTTCAAGAATGAACACAATGAGACATATGTTCAAGGATTTCAATTCTTTTTGTAGGTTCAAGATGTGATGAGGAAAGAAGATAGAGTGCCAATTTGTAAAGAAGATGACCTTATGATGGAACAGCTTGTGGAACTTACTAGCAAAGGATGTGGTTGCTTGATCGTGGTGGATGAATGCCACCGTCTTATTGGTACTTTCACTGACGGGGACCTTCGTCGGACTCTCAAATCATACAATGAGAAGATCTTCCAGCTCACTATCGGCAAAATATGTAACAGGTTATGGTTTTCTGTGTTGATTGAAAGCTAATAGTTTTGCCTCAAATAGAATGGTTGTTGATCTGAGCCTACTGATTTTCAGTGGGAAAAATCTACCTTGAACTCCATTTTTCACGTCCAAATCTGTAAAATAAAATCTGCTTTCTGATACATGAGGTTTACTTGAAATTTAGTAGCTTTTAGTCTAAATGGGTAGGTAATAGGCTGAGATTTTTAACGAAAAGGCATTCCAGCTGAGAATCAGAAAATTGTCTAATAGATTATGGTTGTGGTGGATGGCTCTCAATGCAAGCTAATATTCAACTGGATGGTTCTTGATTTGGATCCACTGGGAATCATCTAATTTGGAGTTTGATCTTATTATATTCATGTCAAAATATAATGGCTCTCACTTCAAATCTATTAAATACAGTTATCAGCTTTTCCTGAGTGTCGTATATGGGAGTAAATCTAGTAGTTTCACTTCAAATGAGCAATAATATCAAATCATATGATGATCTTCCATTCCAGCTCACTATCTGCAAGATGTTAAACAGGTTATGATTTTGTGTATAGATAGTTCTCAACTAAAAGTTAACAGTCTTTGCTTATAATGCTCAAATTGAACCTAGAAAATCATTTAACTTGAACTGTGATCTTACTGTTTTCACTTCAAATATAGTGGTTTGTGCTTCAAAAGCAGTCCCAAAACAAGTTTGCATGAAATTCTGCTATGTGTGTTTTAACTCCAGATCTAGTAGTTTTCACTTTAAATGTTAAAATAGTTTTCCATGTTTTGCTTTGTTGCAGGTCACCAAGATCTATAAACCCAGAGGCTATGGCAGTGGATGCCATGGAGAAGATGGAAGGGCCCCCTTCACCAGTTGCCTTCCTCCCAGTTGTGAATAATGAAGGCGTGGTTATCGGCATCGTTACACTTCATGATCTTGTATCATCTGGTCTGTAAATGTTTTTGTTACTAACAGCTCCGACATCTTGCCCATTTTTTTAAACACACATTTTTTCTGTATAATGGCTTCAAATTTTTTCTAATACCAGAAAAAGATACCCTCTTCGTCTAATAACATAAAGTTTGAATCCAAATGTCAGTTATAACCGTTTTTGGGAACCCATTATCTCACGCGGATTGTGGACTTGGTTTTGACATAGATTTTTGAGGGTCAGATTGTGTTTGCTAGCTAGCTGCTTTGTTAATTGCGGAACAAATGGCCTTGATATCTTTCTTTTTTCTGTTAAACACGAGACAGTGCAACATTGGAAGATTGGTTAAGACCTTTTTATATATAAACAAGGAAATGCGTCACATCATATAACAACCATCAAAAGGATGCGAGGTCTACTGCAAATGGATTTTGCAAATGGATTTCGAATCCCATAGGAAGATCAAAATGAGAGCTTATGGTTGATGTCAAGGGTTTTGAGGTCCACCAGTTTGGCTCTATAACTCTAATAAACAACACTAAATCTTCACAAAAAGCGAGCAGTAATAAATCTTCGGCATCATTTCGTAGTCTTTGTCAAATTAATCGGTTTACCCAAAACAGGTTCATTCCACAAGCAAGCAAACGACACGAAGAAAATCTTATTTTATGCATTATAAGCGGTGGGTGGTAGGTTGATCACATTGTGACGAACACGTCCCATCTTGTTTAGGAGGCAATGCTTGGAACTATGGACGGTAACGCATCACATCGGTGTGATTGATCAATGAAAGCTAAACGGCAACGATGTGTTGTGGATGGAAGATTTAGGGGAATCCCCTAGGAGAGATGCCGGAATTCTTCTCGCACCGCGCTGTCTCGAGAGTCAAGGGAGTCGAGTCGAAGAACCTTTCGTTCTGAGGAGATGCATGAGGCCAGCCCTGGAAACGACCGATCTCTTCTTGTTAGCATCAATGCTACTCGTGCACAGCGCATTGGCGGCGTGACAGCTCGCCGATGAAGCCAACGCATTCTTATCGCGATTCTCATGATCGCCGCCATGGCCATGATTGTCAATATCGTCATCGTCGATGTCACGATCGCCGTCGTCGCCATCGCTACGATGGCGCCCACCAGCCTTGGAATGGCCACCAAGTGAATCGTGGCGATGAGGGCGGGCAAGATCGTTGCGATCCTCAACTTGACGACGACGACGACGATGACGATGGGCAAGATCGCCGCGATCCTCGATTCGATGTCGATGATCGTCGTCACCATGGCCGATATCGGTGGCCTCGTCGTTGCTATGGAAGACCTTGCGGCGGATAGAATTCGGCATGAGGCAGCGGCGGCTGGCGCCGATAAGGTTAGCTGATGCCGGAGGATCGGGCGGGGGATGAACGGCGGGGTGCGGCTCATCGGGGCCAGCTCCGTCATCGCCATAGCTCGACGTAGCTACTTCCGCTTGTGGGTCTTCTTCTTCTTCTTCTTCTTCTTCCTCCTCCAGTTGCTCCTCCTCTTTGGCTCCTCCTCCACCTTCTTTGGTAGAGATCCTAGCTTCGCCATCTCTAGCACATGCCGTCGTCGTCGTCGTCGTTGTCGTTGCGGCCACGGTAGCCTCGCACGAGGCGATGCATTTGGCAATGGCTCGCCGATGAGCCGAGCGTCGGGCGCGGCGCCGGATGGCGAGATCGGCAAGCATCGCATCGCCGTCGGCGAGAATCGAATCATCGTTGGCTAGCATCGCATCATCGTTGGCTAGTATCGAATCGGCAAAGTCGACGGGGAGGGGGCGCTTGTAGAGCTTGGCGAGCCGGGCGGCGAGGCTGGGCATGCGGATCACATCGATCTTCGCATGGTCCTTGGGGCGCGAGCCGGCGACGAAGCTCCTCCAGCGGGCGAGCAAGTCGGGCAGCGGGGCCGGCATCAAAGGCCGAGGAACCGCGAGCGCCGCCGCCGCCGAGCCTTTGCTCCGCGACCTTAGCTTGTGGGCGCTCGTAGCATTCCCGATGCCGATGTTGTTGTTGTTGTTGTTGTTGTTGTTGTTGTTGTTGTTGGTCATCATGTGTTGGAGGTGGTTGCGGCATTCGCTCGCGGCGACGAGCGCGTCCCAGGCTCTGCAACGCCTGTTGCGCCTCACGCGGCCCATGCATGTGACCTCGGGCGACGCGGGCTCTTCGGACACGTAGCCCGGCGGCTTCTTCTTCCCCACGACGTTGGGCGGCATCAGTGTGAAACCGGCCCCGCACGGGGCCCGCGGCGTCGCCGCCGCCGCATGTTGGTGTTGTTGTTGTTGTTGTTGTTGTAGTTTTTGTTGTTGCCGCCGCGACGCGGACAACGTCTGGAACAGCCCCGCTCCATGCGGCCTCCGCACCACTGCATTCATCGCGCTCGCGATGCTGTGCTGGTAGTTCTCCGCACACGACCTCGTGAAAAGCTGCCCTTTGGCCGATGCTCCCGACGAGGACGACGACGAGGACGACGAGGACGAGGACGAGGACGACGAGGACGACGGCGGCGTGTGGATCAGGAAGCTCGCATGCGCCGAGCCCGATGAAGAATGCGGGGACGCCCGCGACAGACGCCCGCTCGATCGCCTGCCGACGCTGTCAGCCGCGGATTCGCGGCATCGATCATCGACATGGTTGTTACGATGCTGATTCTTCTGCTTGGCCGTGGACGAGGTGTGGATCCGAGCGAGCTGCGTGCGCCACTGCTCGTCGCCGCCGCCTGCACCGCCTGGATCGCCCATAAATCGTCGGATCTGGCGATAGGCTCCAACTGAAGCTAGTACCAAGTGTCTGAAATCGCCGGATCTGGCAATGGGCTCCGACCGAAGCTAGTAGCAAGCGTCTGAAATCGCCAGAGACACCAATGGCTCCGACTGAAGCGGGCAGCAAGTGTCTGAAATCGCCAGATTCGGCAATGGCTCCGACTAGAGCTAGTAGCAAGTGTCTGAATTGCCAGATCTTGGCAATGGTTCCCACTAAAGCTAGTAGCTAAATGTCTGAAATCGCGCTAGGGTTTAGGGTTTAGGGTTTAGGGTTTCTTAGGGTTTTAGGGAATGAACTTTTCATTTTGCATGCAGAAGCTGGTCATGGCGGCACGACACACTCACTGTGGTCTCTCTAACTTGAGGGTGGTGGTGATATTAATGATCGGCCTCTCCGTCGCCATACATGGCAATATATATACATGCAGTAATCCCAGATCTGGCCCCCTTTTTCTCTTGTAATGAATTCCTCATGGACCATAAGAATCTCTTGTATTTTTTGTTCTGCTCGAATTCTGTATATATATATCTGTTGTTTGTCGACGAGCGTCATCTGTCTGTAATGAACAGCGGCACGAACTGCAAAAGAGCCCTTGGCCTCGAACCTTCGCCTTCATCATCATCTGACTAGACTCTCTCGTCGATGAGAAGAGATCCGACGTTGGGGAATCGAAACTCGTGTACCTCTTGGTCAATAAGGGGGGCTTCTGAGCTGAGCCCACCGGGCACAAGCCTGACCCTCAATACTCACACAACTCCTTTCCATTACCTACGGCTCTGCTCTGCTTCTTCTTCTGATTCTCATTACAGATGATTGGATTGCACTGCAAAAGGCACTGAAACCGTACGTTCTGTCTGATCGAGCCTAACAACACGCGGACGATATATCTTTCTGTCGTTCGCTCCTGTTTTCTGCGACGAGCGATGGATGGATGGGATCAGATCGGATCGGATCAGATCTGGGAATCGGAGACAGTGCGAAACCGGCACAGTGTCTCCTGCTTCTACGGCTTTCTCGCTACGCAACCTTTTCCCGTTTCACATGCGAGCCGGGCAGCTAGAGGGATGCATTTCTGGCGTTGGGCGTGAGATTCGATTGGTGAGATCGATACAAAGGAGGTTGATCATCAGTTTTAAGAGACTTGACTAGACTTGCCTCAGGAAGGGTACATAGCTTCACTATCCATGGGCTTAGCTACTGGGCCATAGTACATGCATGCATACATACATACATGTGCCATTGTCTTCCCCAGGGTGTTAGAGTTGTGTGTCTGTATTGCTATGTCTTATTTAGCTCCGATCGAGCATTTGCGATAACCTTAACTTCCTTTTTATGGGCATCTTGTCCCCAGTTACTCCAAATAATGCACACGAAGATTCGAGGGAGGGCCGCTCTGCTGAAGGCCGCAACGATCCACACATGTCACGAATCGGAGATTGACGTGAAAGCTTACCCTCCCCAGAGACCCCACCCGACTAGCCAGCTCTTGTGTTCGAAAAAAATATTCGCCTTCTTCGTCGTTGTGATCATCTGCTTTCTCACTGTTCCATGTATCATAGTGTCAATGGCCCCACAATGTTTAACATCATGCTTAGGATGCATACAAAGCTTATGTTACTGATAAGACTCAACCTCCAATTAATCGTAATATATCATGTTAAAATATACTTGATAACACACATTAGCGAAAACATAACTATTACAATCATATATATAGCTAATCACAAGTAGTAGTTACACAATCTTAATTCACCTGATTGTATCGCGTTGCTAAAAAGAACGTGTATTTTACAAATAAAATATGTTTTAGAATGCTCATGCGTATTCTACACTTATTTAGCGCTTGCTTTCGAGCTCCCGCAGTTGCGAGCTCGCTTTTTTCTTAGTTCACCGTCGGCCGTGGAAAAATGGAATGAGGAGGAGGAAGAAGTAGAAGAAGAATTTGAGGTTAGTCTAAAATTAGAGGAGCTACAACTGATAACTCCACTTAAAATTATAGAGGAAAAGCAACGAGAGTTATTGGAAGACAAGGAAAATTCTAATATGTATATTGATATGTGTACAACGAAGATTCACCATAAACCTGAAGAGGTGCAAGTATAATTGTTATATAAAAAAGGTAACCATCACATATTCTAACTAGTATTCGTTAGATTACTAAAGTTTGTTTTGGATATTCTAACAATTTGGGAGAGTGGGTTTGATTCCCTAAAGACTCACTTAAGGAGACTAAATTATTGTACTATCAATGCTCGTCAAGAATATAACAAGAAAGAATATAACTCGACAATAGAAATAATGTTAGACACGATCCCTTCTATGCAGAAAGAGGGTTTGAAATATGATCTTTCAAGACAAATGAAAGATGTTAGGGGCTTAAGTTGGTAAGCTCCTCACTCATCATCTCCTAACCTATAAAAATAATATTGAATACATAATACATGAATTCCTACCTAGGTAAAGCAATGGGGTTATAAATCAAATACACGTTTTTAACGGGTGCTAAATGGATGCATGGCTGAATGAGTATATGTATGAATGAATGAATAACAAAATGAATGAATGAATGAATAGATAGATAGATAGATGAATGGTTGAATGAATAAATAGATGAATGGTTGAATGAATAGATAGATGAATGGTTGAATGAATAGATAGATGAATGGTTGAATGAATAGATAGATGAATGGATGAATAGACATTTGAAAGTATTTCAACAAATATGTAGGATAAAAGAAAAATTGATTCGAGTCACAAATTTTCACAATTATGTACTTTATCTCGTCTCTAGAGGAGCTAGATTTACAACATTTAGTGTTACTACATCTTAACAAGTTCACCTCGTCATGTCAAGGGATTTGTATGGCTCGAATGCTGCAGGTTGTGCTACTGACAAGTGTATGAGCTAATCAAGGTGCGCCAAACTGGAATCTGAGTATGTAGGTGTGAACACAATAAAAACCCAAACTTGTACTTATAAAAGACTAGTTCTCGGGGAATCGAGGATGTGATCACGATAACAGAGACTGGGCGGGATAATGAACGGTTGCAAAACGATGACAAAATAGACAAATAAGTAACAACAATCGATGATGGATAGCACAGTGGCCACATGGGAGCGACATGCATAGATGGCGAAGATGATATTCGACGATTGGAGTGACAACTGTAGATGGTGAAGCAAACCCTGCATGCAAGGGCCAATTTTGCAGCATAATCTAATAATATCTATATATAAAACGATCCCGAGATAAAAAACCATATACAGGTGCAGGGTTCGAATCGCAGACGCTGACCACATCCACGATGATGTCTTTCTTTGTCTGTCTAATTGTCTGAATGTCTCTCTTTGCCTCTGCATTTGACAGAGGAGTGTATGTTAGATTGTCTGTAGACATGAGCAAGATAT
>JBBBWG010002915.1:0-13120 GCA_037176905.1 Azolla pinnata
GGTTTAGCGGTTTAAAGGGTTTAGGAGTTTAGTGGTTTAGGGTTTAGCGGTTTAAAGGGTTTAGGAGTTTAGTGGTTCAGGGTTGAGGGTTTAGGAGTTTAGCAGTTTAGGGTTTGGGAGTTAGTGGTTTAGGGTTTAGCGGTTCAGGGTTTAGGAGTTTAGTGGTTTAGGGTTTAGCAGTTTAAAGGGTTTAGGAGTTTAGTGGTTTAGGGTTTAGTGGTTCAGGGTTGAGGGTTTAGGAGTTTAGCGGTTTAGGGTTTGGGAGTTAGTGGTTTAGGGTTTAGCGGTTCAGGGTTTAGGAGTTTAGTGGTTTAGGGTTTAGTGGTTCAGGGTTGAGGGTTTAGGAGTTTAGGGTTTAGCGGTTTAGGGTTTAGGAGTTTAGGGTTTAGCGGTTTAGGGTTTAGGAGTTTAGGGTTTAGCTGTTTAGGGTTTAGGAGTTTAGTGGTTTAGGGTTTAGCGGTTTAGGGTTTAGGAGTTTAGCGGTTTAGGGTTTAGCGGTTTAGGGTTTAGGAGCTTAGTGGTTCAGGTTTTAGCGGTTCAGGGTTGAGGGTTTAGGAGTTTAGGGTTTAGCGGGTTAGGTTTTAGGAGTTAGTGGTTTAGGGTTTAGCGGTTCAGGGTTAGGAGTTTAGCGGTTTAGGGTTTGGCGGTTTAGGGTTTAGGAGTTTAGTGGTTTAGGGTTAGTGGTTTAGGGTTAGTGGTTCGGGTTGAGGAGTTGAGGGTTTAGGAGTTTAGGGTTTAGCGGTTTAGGGTTTGGGAGTTAGTGGTTTAGGGTTTAGCGGTTCAGGGTTTAGGAGGTTAGTGGTTTAGGGTTTGGGAGTTTAGTGGTTCAGGATTTAGGGTTTAGCGGTTTAGGGTTTAGGAGTTTAGTGGTTCAGGGTTTAGCGGTTTAGGAGTTGAGGGTTTAGGAGTTTAGGGTTTAGCGGTTCAGGGTTTAGCGGTTCAGGGTTTGGGAGTTAGTGGTTTAGGGTTTAGTGGTTCAGGGTTTAGGAGTTTAGTGGTTTAGGGTTTAGCGGTTCAGGGTTTAGGAGTTTAGCGGTTCAGGGTTTAGCGGTTTAGGGTTTGGGAGTTTAGTGGTTTAGGGTTTAGGGGTGGTTTTAGGGTTAGGGCAAAACAGAAGGCGAGGTCTTGGGTTCGAATCCTCGTTTCCACAGAAATGAGCAAAACACAGGCCCACACGAGACACACGCATTCATTCCCTTTTCTCCTCTCTGCCGAATCCCGTCTGTTGTCGATCGACGATCGATCGATCGATCGATCCTCATCTCGCGCCGCCCTTCTTCTGCTTCTGCTTCTGCTTCTGCTTCTGCTGCTTCTTCTGGTCTTCTTTCACACCCCCCATTCGCGCATCGGGAGAAGGAAGGCAGGGCGGGGCCAGAAGGGATCAGATCGGAGCAGCCCACAGGCAGAGGCGCTACAAAGGGCTCATGGCCACTTCCCGTCTGGCAGCTCTGTGGAATCACCCCGCTGGACCCAAAACCAGTAAGCGCCTTTTTCCTCTCTCCTTCTCCCTCCCTCTTTCTCTCTCTCTCTCTCTCTCGCTCTCTGCCGGCACACTGAGGCTCACGCATTTATTTGTTCCGATCTGTTTCTCGTGAGGAGAATTTAACAGCCTGCCCCATTCTGAGAGAGGAAGAGAGACAGAGAGAGATAGAGAGAGAGCACTATTTCATGGATTGGTGCAAATCTTCTTGTACTATCTATGCCATAGATCGTTAGCCTGAGGCTTCGATTATCAGAATGCCATAGAATGTCAAAGGCATGCCAGCTCGAGGCCGAACTGGTCTAAGACATGCTTCGTTGAAGTGGCACTGCGATAAATTGTTGCTATACTGAAATGTTATCTGGTAAAGCAAGGTAAAGCGATTATTCTGAAAGCAAGATTGTTACCAGACAAATCGATTATTCTGACTAAGTGCGTGCTTGCTAAGCTCCTTGACTGAACCTGTATCTAGGTTGTATTTGGACAAGGAGAGCAATGAGATGCAGATGAGTGGAAACATATGTATTGCAATACATGCCTCGAGGGAAATAAGGATTGAGTTATGAATCTTATCTGAAATAGGAAATGAGTATATTAGATATGTCCTAGTCTCATTTACATTGCAATATATTGTTGCAGACCATACCATATGAGGACCAAAGTGCTTGCAATTGTAGGAAGACAATACAATTTATGGTACCTCTCTATGTTTTAATCAGGCTGATACCCATATGTTCTTTCTGGTGCACATAACCGTTCCAAATAACTGAGAAGAGAAGATATTTGCTAAATCTCTTATGCAAAACTGTCTCTGATCAAATAGTTGATGAGTGGCTAGAATTTGTGAGCATGAGAAATAAGCTAGGCCAGCAATGGAAATTTCTTGCCGACAGACGGAAATGAAGCACAAGTTGTTTCAGAAATAGGCCTCTATTTTGGTTTAAAACCTATGTATTTATCATGGGGATAAAACATTTGAGCACCTCATCTATTTTATCTTAAAATATGTAATTTGATGTGTTCCAGAGCATTGCATTTCTTTACTTTTCTGCCATCACCAATTTCTCTGATTGTAAACCCTGAAAGGGTTTGGCTTTTTTTCCCTGCAGTTCACTTCTGGGCTCCAACTTTTAAATGGGGTATCAGTATAGCAAACATCGCAGACTTTGCAAAGCCACCAGAAAAGATTTCCTACCCTCAGCAAATAGGTTGGAAACAATCTTTTAATGCTGCTTTTTTTTCTGCTTTAAAATATGTATTAACTGTGGCTAGTTGAATTGGATTTGAATCAGCTGTTACTGCCACTGGAGTGATCTGGTCACGCTATAGCACAGTAATCACACCTGTAAGTTTGTCCCTTCATAACCTATGCATCATATTCAGACATGGGATATTTGATCTCGAATGGAACCTCACTGATGAGGGAATACAATAAGAATAGCAGATACTTATTAGGTGTGGCATTAAGTATCTTGAAAAGACCCCCTTCATGTAATTCCTATGTTGTGATTCGCAAAATTTATTATCTCCCGGAGTAATAATTTCTGTTGAGAAGATAGGCATAGTGATATGACACCCTAGCGTAGCTAGCTATAGAAGGTAGAAGCACGGATCTAGAGACCCCATGACATCACTCTGATCGATTGAGAATTGAGACTAGCACTGTCCAGAAGTTGACAGAGGAAACATTCGTAATTGTCCTGGCACAAAGAACATCTAGTGGCATGGATATCTAGAAAGTCTCATGCATGGTGGCAAAGAGACCTCTCCTCTCGTCTACGTTAAGGAGACGACATTTTCTAATAATTAAAGTCTTGTTACGCGAGGTGTGTGGTATGCATGCTACAGGGAGATTTGTGTGACAGCAATTTCAGTAGGATGGATGTGTGTGAATATAGCGCAAAATAATCAAGGATTTTTTCATCTGTTCTAATGATAGCTCAAACTCAATTACAATAAAATCTCTCTACTTCTGTTCCAATTGAAAGATTTGAGCTGATATAATGACAGGTCAATAAAAGTGCAGAATTCTTTTGCATCATATCTTACACATCACTGGTGTGATGAGGTGGTGCGTCCTCTATGATGCTAAAGAATCCAGCAGCGTTTTGTCTTGTCATAATATTTGTACCTAGTGTAGAAACAGGGTATTTTGTTGTAATTGACCTCTAAAAATCTGGTACTCTGCTTTTCTTTAACATGCCACAGTTGATGTATGACAGAAAAACTGGAACCTATTCAGCGTTAATGTTGCAATGGCATTTACTGGAATGTATCAACTGTCCAGGAAAATCACGTAAGAAGTCTAGCTAATGCTTCTGGAAATCATACTTTTGCCAGTCTTAAGTTTATGATTATGACTGAACTCTTTCTTAATGTTTCAATATTAGGGCGGACTATGCTTCTGATGATTCAAAGGCATTGGCTGATCGTCATTGACATCCCCTAAGCAACTTTTTGAAGAGATAATGACGAAAAGTTGATGACTGTTTTTTAAATAATGCTGCTTGTTTGTTGATATTGCTTGGAGGCAAGAAGAGGTGTTTGAAAAATATGTATAAGAGCTAAAAGCAATTATCATTGAGACCTCTCTATTTTAAATCAAGTTATTGAACAGATGTGGTTCATGCTCAAAGCAATAATATATGAAAGATATATCTGTTCGTAAAATTTGTTTCTTAGATCAATGTGTAGCTTGTATCTTCAATTGAATATCTCACCAAAAGGGGGATATTATCTGTTCTAAATTCTTTCTTAGATTAATATGTAGCACCCCCCCCCCCCCCATGTCTTAAGTTTCTTCTTCAGGTAAATGTATAGCTTCATCATGTTAAACATCTCAAATAAAAACATGGTTCGTTACATCATGAGATCACAAACTGGTATACGTCCAATGGTGTGGAGAACTTGTTTTCACTTCATTGCTCTGTCGAATGTGTATGCTTTTGTTTTGTGGAAGTAGAAGATTCGAAGTGTGGATAAAAGGTCTGAATCGTGTATGGCAATGTCATCTCAGTAACTTTGAAGCAAAGTATATGCATGATTTGGCTATATAACCATTTCACTTCCTTCTATTCATACTATGCCAGGAAATATTTTGAACATTTTACACAAGCCAACAGATTTATCATGCTGCATTGCTGTGCCTGCCCTTGAAAACATTGTATATTTCCATGTCACGTTTCGAGCATCGGAAGAATCCAATGATATGATCATATGCATCAGGGTGTAATTTCCATCTCATCATATCAATTCATTCTTTTAGTCAGATTAGGCATAAATGCTCCATGTGTGTGAGCAAGGCATATTCATGTATATACAGTGATGAAGCATATAAAACATTGATGAAGCAAAATCAACCGACAGTTGAAAGCTAAAATTACAGTTATTAACAGGTTCTTAAATCAGACTCTGGAGATATCATCTCTCCATAAACAAAAGAGCTTCAGTCATCCATTCTACCAATTGCAATCTACAGGCCAAAACAAATCTCAAAGGAACCTCGTCTGCAACAGAACTAACGATATTTTGCTTGTGAGCACGGGGAGCATGGAGCATGGAGCATTCCGTCCACAACAGTCATCAGAAATGACAATAATATTTACCAGGGGTCATATACAAAGTATAGCTAGTGTCGAGTATGTATCATACAGTAACCTAATATCGCCTTCCACCTGCTGTTGACAGTATAACTTTGGATGCTTTTTTACTCTTCTTTGTGTTCAATGAGCTCGCACCATCTGAGCTCTTTGGTGTAGACTTCGATGACTGGGATTGTATTGCATCGGCAAAGGACATACCCGATGCCTTGCTAGTCGCTGTTGCATATGAAATTGTTATCGAACTAATAGAACCATCTAAAATCTGAGTTGAAAGATCTTTAATTAATATACACTGCAATTAAAATTGAAACTTACAAGCTCCAGCAGAAGTACTTGCCCTTCCACTAGAAAGGTTTGCATCCTGAGAATTCTTGGGCACTAACTCTGGTGCATCATGGGCTGAGGCATATCCAAGCCTTGTTACTTCTGAAAATAGCTTGCGATCATCTCTAGCAGGCTCCACAATGGGTGGCGATTTTGAAAAGGTTTCTGTGGAGCATTAATGCTAAATTTGTTTAACTTGATTAAAGAAGTTTCCATAAAAAATTAGTTAGCTTGTGAGCAACAGTAGTATTAAGGACAACCAATAGTGCACAAACTACACTCAATTTAGTTATGTTGCCAGATATAATTTCCAATCATGAAGAACCAGTATGCTTCCAACCATCGAGATATTATTTGTGATTTAACAAGTTTAACTATTAATGCCATGCAACAAACAGATACACAGACTTGGACATGCTTATTGACGTCACCATCATACATCATGCTTTTATTTATGCTAATTGTACAACAAGACAAGAAATATTCTCATTAGCTAAGGAACTCTAACTTTTAAAAATTTAAAGAGACCAAAGCATATCTTTTACCTCCTCAAACAACAAAGCTCAGGAAATTCTGTTTTGTGTTTGCAGTTTCAGTTGGACCCAAAACAGGTTTTAGTTCTTAGTATCAGAAGCATGTACAATATAATGATTCTAGTGATTGGAAATTCTTAAACCTAGTCGACAATCAAAATGTAAATAGATATTACCTTCAGATGCAAAACTTGTTTGTTCTTCGAGATTATTCTCTATAAGTGGAATAGGAGGCAAAATCCTGTTTTCGACGGTAGGCATCCTGTCACTCCTTGCTCGCTCACCTTCATCCTATCATTAGGGGAAACACTATCAGCCTTCAAGATATTCATAATTTACAGATGCCATACAGAACACAGTCAGAATATGAATTCAATATGTAATGATGATAGAAGTTGATCTAACAACCCTTTAAAAAGCATTTACCTGTTTACGACGTCTGCGTCTACGGGCTTCACGTGCTCGTATCTCCTCAATACATAAAGAGAAAGCAGAGCTTGGTAATACTCCTCTGAGGTCCAATTCACAGAACTGTTGATGCATTTAAGAATAGAAGGATAACAATCATTTAGACACCATGAGATAAAACATTAAAAGCAACAGGTGGATTTATAAAGTGTTATATCAAATGCAAGGGGCTAACAGCAACACCAACATGTAAACTATGATTTTTTATTCATTCATACAATCTACATCATAGTTTTGACTAGTGGATGATTTTCAGATATAGTGAGAGGACCAATGCGTAGAATTTAAAATAACTGCATATTTGATTCTTAGTGTTAAAGTGATTCTTCTATAGAGACACAAATTCTTCAAAAACAATTGGAAACAGACAAAGAAACACATGAATGGAATCAATTGCTCTGATAACATCGACATTAAAATGACAAACTTGCTTTTTGTCTCCCAACAAAACAACCATTCTTACCCAAAAGTTCGTAGTTAATGGTAGATGACTAAGATAACGATAGCGCTTTCTTATCGTGTCTGTTTGGATCTGAGCTTCCATTTCAAGGATCCTTGCCCGCAGCCTAAATGGAAGAAGCAAACATTCAGTATGTTAAAAAGCTACAATGAGATTTGCAGCAGAACATTGAGGTCGGCGTTGATACATTACACTAAAAACATTAAATAATTGAACTAGTGGATGTTGGAGACAATATGAACAAACAAGGTCCTCAAATATAGAAGAACCTGGAAGGAAGATTCTCATGGCTTCCGTAATGCTGAAGCATGCATTTCATATTTAATGGATGAAGGATAAGTGGTTGACCATCAGCACACTGATAAATCAATAGAAATAGTGATATGTTACTAAATCTAGCAGATGAAGTGATCAGTGAGACATCTATGAGAAATAAAGTATTCTACTTGATAAAATGTGTAATACTCGTCTTCCTCAACATCAATGTTAGAAACCTCCCGTAAAGTTTTCTCGACTACAGATGCCAATTTTGTCTTCTCAAGTCTTTCCTCTAGATTGTCTTCCCAGCTTGAAGGGATATCTGGAGATGATATCATACTGTCCATATCCTTGCCAGTTATGTTTCCTCCAAAAAGCTTGGCTTTCACTCCAGCATCCCCATAGTCATCATCATCTGAGAAGGCACTTTCATAAGTCAACCTACCAATATTTTTTAAGGCAGCTCTTGTAGCCCCTACATCTCCAGTTACGTCTTCCTTTTGTTCCTGCTTTCCTTCATAGACTGACAGTGAACCCTCTGCAGTCCTAGTGTCCACGGCTGACCAACTAGAGCTTTTGCTACTCTGTGCCATTATCCTGTGTCTAACAGGGGGACTGCTTGAGAGAAACTCTGAAACGCGATGTTCATCCCATGCAGATTTCCTTTGTTGCAGTTGCTCAATCGCTAAGAAAACATAGGGATGCAGATCTACATCTTCATCTGTCCCATTTTGTGTCTTCTCTGCCCAACTTGATAATTCTGCTATGGCTTTGTTTGTTATATGGTCTGCATCTGATGTAAGAGTAAACTTTGAAAATGAGTGACATTGCCCATCTTTGCTAAAAGGTAACGTCCCAACAACAGGATGACTCTTCTCATACGGGATCATGGATCCTTTGGCTCGGTTCAGAAGTGTAAGTTCAAGATAGTCGCCCGCTTGGTAATTGTGTACATCATCTGCTATAACCGTTCTCAGGGCTTTACTTGATATCATGGCAAAACAGAGAGGACATTTTTTATGATAATCACTCTTTTGCTGATTTTCCCCTAAGGCCAGATAGCGAAGAATGCAAGGAAAACAAAAAATGTGACCACAAGTTGTGATCTGAGGGCAAAGTGAAGGACTTTCCAGACAAATAGGGCATTGAATTGGGGTAGGTGCAGAGACATTAACTGCTGCAATATCTTCCCATGGCAACATTTTATCTGGATCAGATGAGTTGAGCAGGTAATCCCCATAATCTGACACAAGAAACCTGAAGTTGGCTTGCAGAAATAACTCCTTATTAAAAGGTTGAATTTTTTGCACCTTGCGATTGTAGGGGATTCTTGGCATTGTTGGAGGTCGTACAATGGGATCATACTGAAAGTTCAATAAGTAATTCGCGTTTGTGAACTGGGCTCTTTTTCCAACTCCAGAAACACTGGGTACTGTTTGATATGGCAGACCATCCGGACTGTCTTCTCCGATTTTACTTACTGCAGATGTCTTCCCATTCCCTTGCTTCAATGCTGCAAACAAGCCCCCTGACCTTGGAACTGCATCGCCTTTATGGGGCTTTGTCCTTTGTCTTTTATCATTCAACAAGTCCCCACTCAGTCCCTGAGTTGGTGAACAGCTATGAACCCCAACCTGTGAATATCATATAAGATGAATGAACTCTATGAACAATTCAATAAATAATCCAAATTCTGTAAAAGATCAATAAATATGTGATGTTATTAGATTAAGAGTCAAAAGCATCTTAATTCAATTTAGATGAATAATGTACATTGGCAAGCGTAAGAACTTACAGAGGTCTCGCCTTCTGTTGCTTCTCCTTCAGTTGCGAAGTCTTGACTTGCTGAGATGAATACTAACCAATATTAGTTAATCTTACACACATTTCATCAAGTAGCATGAAGATTGGCAAATAATTCATGAAATAAGAAGTTCCATATTTGTTATAAAACGCAAGGTAGTAGGAATGTCTGCAGCGTTACATAAGCAGGGAGTACATAAAGCTCAAGGTGCTAATTGAATGAGGGGGTGGGAAATAACTAGAGAAAACAAAGTTAGCTGCAACCTGTTTTACATCCTTTCTAGAAGACCAAATAGATTACTCTGGTATTTTCAAATGCATCGAAGTGAATGACCAAACAAGAAATTTCTTTTGCAGTACCAAAAACATACAAAGTGTGGGACACAATACAACCACAAATGTCCATCCATTGCATGTATAATGTACATTATTTATCGTGGCATCCATACAGCTCACAAGAGAACAAAGAATTAGCAGCATATATACATGTACAGTAAAATGTGTGTGAATGAGTAATACTACGTCTCAAATATAATATGAAGACTATATAATACACCAAGTGGAGACTAGAGGGATAATTAGGGGAAGAGAATGGATTTGCGTTGGAGAAAAATACCGAGGGCAACATGCAAGCGAGAAGAGGCACGAGGGAAGAAAATACATGCACATTCACAAAAAGCAAGAGTGGTAAAAAAAATGATCCCCCAAGGAAGAGACAGGGAGAAACAGGGATGATTTCAATGACTTATCCTTGGATATAAGAAATTATAGACCAAAAGTGAAATGTGTTCATGAACAGGGGAAGAACGAACTTGTCAAGAACGGGTAGTCATATCAGCAAAGAGATTACCTGCAGCAGGAGAAGAAAGTGGGACAGAAATACGACAAAAAGACAGTGATAGGAGAACGATATGGAACAAGGAGGCAGGAAATAAAAATAAAGAAATAGGAACAAGAAACATAAGCAAGAGCAGAAAACTGTGAGAAGAAGCCTAAGAATCACAGAAAATTGTGTAAGTCATGTCAAGCCCCCGTATGTTGGTGTCAAACTTTCCCATAAGGTAAATTCCACTTATTAAGATTTACATTAGCTGATATGATGTATATAGCAACACAGTGAGAGACAGACAGAGAGAATGTAAGAGCTGAACAAACAGACAACTATTTGAGACTCCTTTAAGAGATGTTCCATTGTGTGATGAATAGAGCCCTGATTATAGAAGAAACAACTTTTTTCACTATTCCCTGGAAGGTGTAACTCATTGCTTCCCGAAGAGTCCCCTGTAAGGTCAAGGTTTGATTCTTAAACACCACCCTGCCAATTATGATTTTCACGCTTTCTCCTCAGGCATTGTACCTCAATATTACAGAGCCCTGATTTGACATCCACCACTGGGACCTCCATTCACTCTATCATAGATACACACAGGTTTAATCTCCTTGCATATCATATGGCATACAAGCGTTTTGTAGCCTCTTTATGAGCTTAGCCATCAGGATAATATACACCCTCAAAGAAGCAATATTCTCCTTAATGTGCTTTGGCTCTCCTCAATGATGGCTCTAATTGTAAGCATGTGGTCCACACTGTAAACCCTTTCCTTAAACCAACTTGCCTAAGTATTTGTATGCATGCTTGTCAATGCTTGACTTCATGCTCCAGTCTAGAACCATAAACTTATGCCAAACATTCCCTGGTCATGATTAATCTGTAGGTCCATCTTCGAAGAGAGACACAATAATATGATTTAATCAGCTGGCCAATATAATCGTTAAGAGATCCATCTTATGACCAACATAATGCGCCTATCAGAAATCCGTGTAGGGTAGAAACTGACTCCACATCAATCAACATGGCTTTAATCCTTTCTAATGTAATGTGGAACCTTCTTCCACATGAATATACTGATCTCTGAGCCCAATCAAAACAAACGAGAGATTCTTCACA
Organism: Azolla pinnata; assembly: GCA_037176905.1. Taxonomy (NCBI): domain Eukaryota; kingdom Viridiplantae; phylum Streptophyta; class Polypodiopsida; order Salviniales; family Salviniaceae; genus Azolla; species Azolla pinnata. The sequence goes on from JBBBWG010002915.1 coordinate 10,877, forward strand.
GTATCATCTCTGATATAATATGGAACCTTACTCAAAATGAAAATATCGATCACTATGCCTGATCAAAATAGAACATTGAAGTGAATCAAGTGATTGTACACACTAAGTACCAGCCATATGTAATTGGTAAACTAAAAACATTCATTCGTCCATCTACTCTCCATTTTCATACATGTCTCTCTCCAAAAAGACTCTCCATTGGATCTTATCAATATGCAAGGGTACAACTGACCTCATCAACTTGTCGAATGTACTTCTACTTTATTCACCTTGACAGAGAAAATGAATAGTTAAAGGACTAAGAAAAGTCCTCTAATGTATCTAAGAGCTCGATCTAATCTCTGCGTCATAAATGTATGCACCTGCATATCTGTATAGATACGCATATATTTATGCCTATATACTTTACATATATATCTATGTTTGTGTGTTTTGAAGTATGCATACAAATAAATGCAACCTGGTACAGAACAATGATCTAGAGTTCAGTTAACCGATGAAAGAGAAAATTGCAACAGCAGCTTTCAAAATTTATCCCTGCATTTCAGTTGGTTTATACAGTTACAGAGTCTGCAACATTGGCCTCCCATGCACAATAGATGTTAAGCACAATGTACAAAAATTTGAACTCACTCTTTCCAAGAAAATAGATGATGACCAGGCAAAGCAACGATCATCTATTATGTAAGAAGTCGTCAATCTTTTGTCTGGAAATCACCCAGCCGCAATTTACTCAAGCATTTGAACCCCAAAAACAATGCAGACTTTTCCTTGATTCATGGAATGTGATGATACGGAATGTGATTGTTTACCTATTGATTGATCCAAGAAGGCCTCGTGCTCTCAAACTTCACAAACATCGTGGAATTTGAGTATTTCCTTCCTTGTGCAATACGTGCATGGTGAGATACTGTGTGTGCGCTTGTTGACTGAATGATTTGATTCATCTAGAACTTGTTTTCATTTCCAGCTTGCTCGCCTGTCGCAGAGGCAATGCAATCCTTGATGCAAGTAATCAAGGCAAGGCTAAAGATCGCTTCTTTGGTGCGTGTCCAAGTTAAAGATCGGTTATCCGCGTGAGTAAGTTAGAGATCGCTGATTTGTGGAGGTAAATCTCGGAGCAGAGAACTTACATGAGGCATGAATCGGGATGAATTCTTTGGCGAACGGATTGAGAGCGGGCCGGCCATCATCGGAATCGTCTGCAAGCGGTGGGCGAGCAGGTGCAGAAGGGAGGTGTGACGGGACGTTCGATGGTGATGGAGATGACGATGGCGATGGCGATGGCGAGGATGAAGGTGAGGGTACATCCCCATGTTGAGGGATGCCAGGGCTTCTTCTTCTGCTGCTGCTGCTGCAGTTGCTGTTGTTGCTGAGAATGTGGTGGCCGCCGCTGAGAGGAATCGCAGACGGAGATGGGGAAGCGGTAGCGCAAGCTGTGGAGGGCACTGAAGAAGGTTGAGACGAGATGGACATGAAAGGGGAAGAGGGAAGGAAGGAAGGAAGGAAAGGAAGGAAGAAAGGAGATGTCGGCTCGTGAAGCTCAGAGACGCGCGCAGGAGAAGGCAAACGGAGACGACGACGACGACGACGACGACGACGACGCAGAGATGCAGACGGAGATGGAGATGGAGATGGAGACGGAGACGTATACACAGACCGTAGAATTCAACGCGCGCGCGTATGTATACGTGTACGTATACGCTCGGGCCTACGAATACGTACGTGCATGGGCATGTGGGTGTGTGTACGCGTATGTGCGTATGTGCGTATGTGGATGTGGATGTGCATGTGCATGTGCGTGTGCATGTGATGTGTGCGTGGGTGTGTGTGTCTCTCTCTGTACGTGTATGTGTGTGTCTCTCTCTCCGTATGTGTATGTGTGTGTCTCCGTATGTGCATGTGCTGTGTGTATGTGTATGTGCATGTGTGCATGTGCATGTGCGTATGCATGTGTGCATGTGCACGTCGGCATGTGCATGTGTGCATGTGCATGTGTGCATGTGGATGTGCATGTGCCTGTGCATGTGCATGTGCATGTGTGCATGTGCATATGTGCATGTGTGCATGTGCAGATGTGCATGTGTGCATGTGCATATGTGCATGTGTGCATGTGCATTGTGCTTGTATGTGTATGTGCATGTGCATGTGCATGTGCATGTGCATGTGTGCATGTGCATTGTGCATGTGCACGTGCTTGTATGTGTATGCATGTGTCGGCGCAGGTGCATGTGCATGCGTATG
>JBBBWG010002915.1:13220-32383 GCA_037176905.1 Azolla pinnata
TGTGCATGTGCATTGTGCATGTGCACGTGCTTGTATGTGTATGCATGTGTCGGCGCAGGTGCATGTGCATGCGTATGCATCTGTCTGTGCTGCACGCATGTGTGCATGTTAATGTGTGAATGCACATGCGCATGCGCATGTGGATGTGCATGTGCAATGTCCATGAGCCTAAACAGCAAAATCAGTCCATGTGTAAGAACTATATATCATCTCTAGCCTGCATTTGGAATCGTCGAGCACAATCAAGATATTCAAGCTTCGTCGAGCACAATCAGGATATTCAAGCTTCGTCGAGCATCTAAAGTTCCGATGACCTGTTATCATCGGAGAATCGGAGGGAGCTCAGAGCAATGCTTTCTGCAGCCATCTGTAGAAATGCTGATGGAAATTCGTGGGCATCGGGCGCTATGGACTTTTGGCTGGACAAAAGAGCTTCGTTCTTGAGCAGAACGCGTTTCTCTCAGCTGCTTCAGCCAAAAGAAACGGTTGCGACCTTTGAAAGAGGGGAACCGTGGAGAAGAAAACTGCAGAGTTTGTGTCCCAGCAGCAGTAGCAACATACGACATCTTAGAGCACGAAAGTTTGGGGCAAAAGGGCAACGAATATTCTCATCCGAAATTCCGAATCGACGATGCTCTTTTCGTGATCGCGTACGCCGAAATAAATCGATTGTATGTGCGTATATGTATATCGATACGCATGTATATACGTGTCTGCTTCGATCGATCATGCATGCCGACAGATGATGTGCCAATATTGTGGCGTCGTGTGCTATTAGTACATGCCATGTTTGACAATTAGCTTCGTTGTCGAATCGTTTCTCGTGGAAGTCATGCGATTACAGCAACATCCACCAGATCCGACTTGCACCTGTAGCGATTCATAGCAAGCCCAAATTACCAGACCAATACCATCATTGAATATGTTGGAGACGTGCGATCGATCTGCATGCCTCAAATCGATGTTGCAACGATATACACGCGGTAGAAACGATCCGTATCATCGGATCGCACTGTACAAGAATCCCTTCTTCTAGCACGGCCATGCATGCCATGCATGCCCAAGCTCGCGCATGCTGCCTGCCCCTGTATGCGATGCATGCATGCATGATCGATGCTTTGAGGACTGATACTGATATCCCGTTGAACGCCAGGAAGGATCTGCAATGACATTCAGCATCATATGGTCCCCATGCGACATAGATTCCGAGCCAGCGATACCGATACGAACCCTGTACCATTCATTCTAAGACATGCATGATTTGTTGCACCATGCCACATGCTATGCATCATCTAGCATGCACACCATGTGCCGCATGCGCATCATCTAACCATATATCGCATCCGCATCATCCACCATCCACAAGCCATGTGCATACATATCCTCCACCTACCACATGCCATGTGCATTCGCATCATTTACCACACCACATGCCATGTGCATACACATTCGCTAGCATGCATACCACGTACTGATAGGCATCATCTACCATACCACATGCCATGTGCATACATATCATCTACCATACATACCACATATCAGATACACATCATTTACCAAACCACATGCCATGTGCATGCACATCCTCTACCATACATACCACATACCAGATACACATCATTTACCAAACCACATGCCATGTGCATGCACATCATCTACCACACATACCACATCCGCACCATGGACCATATACCACATGACAAGGGCATACGCATCATCTACCATATGGCACGTGGCATGTGCATGCGCATCATCTTCTACCATAGACCACATACAAACACACATCATCTACCATAGACCACATACAAACACACATCATCCACCATAGACCACATACAAACACACATCATCCATCATAGACCACATGGCATGTGCATACCATGATCTAGCACATCCACATGGCATGTGCATACACCATAGCAGCTGCCATGGAAGCTTGCAGATGCAGGGTTCCTGTACCAGTTTGATCTTTACCCTCGACGACTCGATCTTTCTCCTCGATCCGCATCCTTCCATCGCTGCTGCTGCTGCTGTTGATACCCAGGTGCGCTCCCCTCTCAACTCACCCACCCTCGATTCCGTTGTTGCGACTCTTCCCAAGTTGAAGCGGACTTCCGCTCACCGCAAGAAAACCAAGCTCTACGCCAAGCCTGCCTGCTGCTTGTACACCATCAACCACCATCTTCCGGGGTTGTCAGTTTTCCGGTTTGCTGTTGAAAGTAGAGAAATCGAAGTTGAATCAGGCGTTGCAAAGTGGATGGGGATGCATGTATGTGTGTATGTGATCTCCGTAGGTATGTATGTATGTTTGTATGCATGTAAGACCAAGTAGAGCACCAAGACACAACGTAGGTCAAGAACCTTTAGGGATCCTTGTTGGGCATGGGCTGTTTCCATTTGCATCAACAAAATACTACTTTTAGGCCAATAAGGCTCCAGGAGTTGCAAAGTGGATGGGGATGTATGTATGTTATATGTATGTGATCTCCGTAGGTATGTATGTATGTAAGACCAAGTAGAGTACCAAGACACAACGTAGGTCAAGAACCTTTAGGGATCCTTGTTGGGCATGGGCTGTTTCCGTTTGCATCAACAAAGTACTACTGTTAGGCCAATAAGCCTCCAGGCCTTGCAAAGTGGATGGGGATGTATGTATGTATGTGATCTCCGTATGTATGTATGTATGTATGTGATCTCCGTATGTATGTATGTATGTATGTATGTATGTGATCTCCGTATGTATGTGTGTGTGTATGTATGTATGTATATATGTATGTATGCATGCATGTATGTATGTATGTATGTAAGACCAAGTAGAGCACCAAGACACAACGTAGGTCAAGAACCTCTAGGGATCCTTGTTGGGCATGGGCTGTTTCCGTTTGCATCAACAAAGTACTACTTTTTAGGCCAATAAGCCTCCAGAAGGAAGTTACAGGACGTTCAAGTACCAGCAAATAATTTGCGTGATCGTTTTGCTTGTTCCACTGCCTATAAGTTGTTGTCATTATGCAACGCTATTTTGAGATAGACATTGCTTGAGGAGATTGGTATTTTATGATTGAAATGGATCCAGAGATACTCGTTCAACTTGGCCCTCGATGACCTGTTTGTATCACCCTCAATCTGTTCGTTCCTTTTGTGTCACTAATGCATGTGATGTACCTTTTTCCACGAGATTTGCTAGGTTTATCTAGACATGGTTGGTGTGCAAACGAGATCGTAGATTCTTTGCTTGAATTGTGTTGCTTAGATTAGACGTGTTCCATTTATAGACGTTGTAGATGAACGAGTGTTACTCCAATGGATGAGAAAATCAAGAATGAAGACATGGGCGACTACGAGATTTTTGATGCTGATTTTACATCCTCATCAACACTGTCAACCGTCATGGAACCTAGCCAACCTGGTCCCTGGGTCAAACCAGAGAGCATAAAACTTAAGCATAGGATTGGGAGGGGTCAGTTTGGGGATGTTTGGATTGCAACCCATCACACATCAGATGAAGAATTCGAAGAGTTCCATGAGGTCGCTGCGAAGATCCTCCCTTTTGTAAAAGATGAGCAAGTTACAGAATTGCTCCAAAAATTTTATCATATATTTCAAAGGTGCCAAAACCTGGAGCGAGTGAGCTGGCCTCGAGGAATATCTAGAAAGAACGAGAAGGCATGTACTCTGTTCATTCTTTTGATGTGCTATAATCAATTTCAGTGCTTAACATTTCTCATGGTTACTGATGGGAATTGTGAATGGGATTGCCTAGCTAGGTATGTATTATTACAAAGTTTTATGAAGGTTCCATTGGAGATAAGATGGCTCGGCTCAAAGAGAATAGATTGTCATTGTCAGATGTTCAAAGGTGACTTCTTGTATAGAACAAGAAGCTAATTTCTCCATATGGATGCTTATCTATTTTCACCGTTTTGGTGTATATAGGTATGGTCTAGAATTGGCTTATAGTGTATTGGAGCTTCATTCAGTTGGGATCATGGCACTTAACTTAAAGCCCTGCAATTGTCTGCTAGATAATCAAGATAGAGTAATTCTTGGGGAGTTTGGTATCCCAATGCTTCTTTTGGGAGGTGCCTTTCCTGATAATGAAGAGGTGATCTGGTTAGGTACACCACATTACATGGCACCTGAGCAGTGGAATCCTGAACTTCGTGGTCCAGTCTCTTTTGAAACAGATTCATGGGGCTTTGCATGCACTATCATTGAGATGTTTACAGGTGTGAAACCTTGGCATAATCTTTCTCCGAAGGAGATATTTTCTCGAGCTGTTATGAAGAAGGAGAGGCCAAAAATACCTAATGATTTGCCCCCAGCTATCCAAAGTGTACTTGGACGTTGTTTTGAATACGATTACCGGAACAGGCCCTCGTTTGATGAGATCATTCGTGCATTTGAAAGGTAATTGAAACTGCACGATTTCTTCCTGCATCATTTATTAAAGCTTCTAATTGGCATGTCCATTGCAATTCATTCGTGGGTATGAAGATGAGTCAGGCATTATAGTGAAACAATCATGTTATAAAAGGAAAATTCATCATTTTCGCCTTGCAAGCAGGTGGTTGTGGTGATCAAGTGAAGGAAGCTTGGTCTGTTTTTGTCCTCTCGTAAACGTGTACATTTTTCATCATCTTGAATGAATAATGACCTTTTGAACCTTGACAGGACTAATGAAAGTGGCCTTCTAGTTTGTTTGTCCTTGTCATGCCACTTGTGCTATAGCTGGCACTGATCAAATTAAGCTGTGTTCATGGAGATGTGCTTTTGCATTGTGCATTTTGTTTGCATGTAAAACATGAGACATCTCCCTGTTTTTGTGTTTACTTGTTTTTTTAAGTTACTTTTTTATCATTTCAATCATCTATTGTTTTTTTTTTTACAGCCCTCATTTGATGTTCAAAGAAGGGGATTGGGTAAGAGTACGGGATGGACCAAATGAAAAATTTGCAGTTGTAAAGACCGTCATGGGCTCTGACAGCGTAGTGTTGAAGTACTTTGACCACAAAAAAGAATTGGTGGACTCTGATGATGACATCAATAAGATGTCTTTATGGAAGCCTGCTTTAGAAATCGGAGTTTTGGTCCAATTGAAAGAAGGTGCTGTGTTGAAGAATCGCTCTGAAAGTGAAACAAGTATCAGAACTGAGGGCACAATTGTTGACATCGATAAGTTTGGTGGAACCGTTGCAGTGAAGTTCTCGGCATGTGAGACACCTGTAGATGTAAACCCCACTAGTATAGAGAGAGTTTTATCAGGTCTTGTTGTGGGAGATCTCGTCCGTCTCAATGAGATCTCTCATGATTCTTCCGTGTCATCCCAGAGAGCCCACTGTTCTGTTGGGGTTATACATGGCATTGAGGCACACGGTAGAGCGAAAGTGGCATTCTTAGGCCAAGGGATGTTATGGAGTTGCGATGCGAAGAAGCTTGAGAAAGTGAAACCTTTCCATGAAGGGCAATTCATAAGAATAAAAAGCGATGTATCGTCTCCACGTTTCCAATGGCCGCTCAGGAAGGATCGGTGTTGGGACATTGGGAAGGTAATACGTGTGGCACCCAATGGTGGTCTCGTAGTGAGCTTTCCTGGAAGGCTTTGGGACTGGGGGGAGTGGTGGGCTGATCCCCAAGAAGTCAAAGCTGTTCATCTAGATGACTACGACAATCTGATTGATAAGTATCTTCATTTTGAAGCCACTCATTGGATTGTTCGCCCTCTTGTTGTATCACTTCTCTCTTTAGTTGCCCTAAAAGTAGGGGTAGGAGTGGTTGGAGCTGTTCCCTTCATGAAGAAAGGCAAGGAGGAGGCAGAGAAAGGCAAGATGAAGGTGGAGCCAGTCATGGACCAAGGAAAAGATGCAACTACCACTACTGGAAACTCATGGTTACCTCCTTCGGTTGCAAGCATCCTCTTCAAGGATAGTGGCATTCCCAATCCAAACTGAATTTGTTGTACTGTATCAAACTCGCATGATATCATAGAGCAGCTGTTGAATCACCTGATAGATGCATCAAACCGGCATGATATCATAGAGCAGCTGTTGAATCACCTGATAGATATTAAAACGTTGTACAGCTAGTTGTATATATGATTGTGTAACATACTGTAAATAGAAACTCTTTGGCTATGGTTCTTTTTAGGGTATCAGATGGGGTTGAACTCTCTACGTGGATGATGAAAGCTTCAAGTTGATGCTAGAAGTACATTCATTCATATGTAACCAACTTATATCTCGGAATTAGGTATGGTTATATGTTTCCAAATCTTAATGCTAATGATCTATTAGGATTTTTAATGCTGAAATATGCTGGAAACTAATTGTTTTTGCAACAATTATCTTCAAAGTAGGCTTGAATTCAAGAAAGCATACTGTTATCTCTCTCTTTGATGACTATCATCCTCTCGACTCTTTTCTGTTTCTTGTGATGGGTTTACTATATGGTACCTACCTTCATCAGGTCCACCACTTCCAACTGTAAACATTATGACAAAGTTGAATGCATGACTGCTTAGGCTTTGTATAAGAACATTACACACTGTGCGACTTACCACTTTTTCTCTCGATCAATTCTTGAGCTCCGAATCATGAGTTGGTCTTAACTTGCGACTTGGAAGCTGTTGTTCAACAGGTTTGAGAAGGACTTGCTGGTTCTAAGTTTTCAAGGTAATATGCAAAACCCCTGACAAGTATTATTACATTATATAACTCTTAAAGCATGAAACCAACCCTCTTGAACAAAAATAAAAAAATCAATTAAGCTCGTAAATGTGAGAGCTCCAGATTGAAAGCAAACACTTTCTGTTTTCTGAAAACCTGAAAGCCAGTAAACCACGGCTTCTCTCAACCTTGGTAGCTTGAGTAGGATAACTTGCAAACGCATTCAAGTCATTCACACTTAAATAATAAAGTCATGAAGGTCTTTCGTGACAACGTGAATCAATATTGCCAAAGAACCTACAGCCCATGATCTCACCTAGTTAAGCATAACGGCACATTAGTTTTTGCTATTTATTCCCCCATCTCCACCTTCTAGCACTAGTTTGTTTCATGGCCCTCATATCTAAACAAAACAATGCAAGATGCACAAACTGAATGCTAAAAACCCCCATAAAAAAACCCATTTTACATCCCACAAAGGAGTAGGCTATTTTTCATTGGCCTATATTTGTAATTAGTCATCTAATACCTTTGCCTTCATCAAGGTTTTATTGATGGTGGATAGCCATAAAAAAGATAAAACTGTTATAAGCAGCTCAATATTTCTCATACTAAACATGTTCTGCAAAAAACTCGATGAAAGTGCTCCTACACATGAAATATCCTCTCATGACTTTGGTGCAAAATGCAGCTTTTGTTTTAACTAGAGAAAAAGATTCCACATGCTGCAATATTCAATAATTAGTTTGGTAGGGAAAAAGTAACAGATTCCTTTAAATCTTATACAGGACTTGGAAGACTCTATCTAGTCTAAAACAGGAAGCATCTTAATCTTCTGTGTCTGATTGCCGTTGAAAAGCTCTCTGTTGAGGCCTCAAGTGAATCCACCTTCAGTACAGAATATAATTGATGTAATTGATCAACTGGGTAATAAGCAAGGCAAAACAAAAACCAATTGCTTTTCTGTACCCAACAGCCTGCTACAAATTGAACTGATCGGAGAATAGCACACTTCTAGGCTTGTGTAAAGATCTCAAACACTTCACCGGAATCAAGAAGTAGAAATGTAACCTCCAACATTTTCCACAAATAGAAGACTGATCAATGGAATTTTTGCAGACTGATTCCTTACCATGGAAGCTCAAACTTATCATAATTAAAGAACTTAGCACAATCTTCAGGTTTTAGCGAATCAATCACACCTAAAAGCTTTTCCACAGAAACTGCAGCTGTGAACATCTTTTCAGGGGTGACATTTCGAGAAAATGGCTTTGAGAGATCTGTGTCCACAGGTCCAGGGTGTAGAAGAACAACAATAACCGGCTCCTTCAACCGCAAGCACTCAACTCCTATGGTCCTTGTAACTGTCCAAAATAAGCAGCATTAAGTTGACTCTCTCTCTCTATGTCCCATGAAGTTATGCTGATTAAGACCTCGAAACAATTTAGACAATCACACCATGGAGATATACTGAATTTGCACCTATCATTAAGCAGTTGTGTGCAACTTTTCAAGGAAAACAAAAACTTCTCATTTTGCCACAAAATTTTCTGGGCATGAAATGGGAACATAACATAAAAGTAACATGCATTTTAAGTAGTTTAAGTACAGAGTAAGGCAAAACAAAGAGGACGGATCAGATCGATATTTTGAAGAAAATAGGGGGAAACTGATTTTTAGAACAGGAAACAAAAAATAAGTTTAAACAAGGACGAGACAGTAAAAAATCAGAAGTAAAACAAGAAAAAAAAGGAGAAACAGGAAAAAAGCATGTTCTTGAGACACAAGACATACAAAAACGGGGAAAAAGACAAAATAGAGTGATTTGTGTAAAATGACTATTAGGACAAAGATGTAAATCCAATCCAGTGAACTTTGAGAAAATGAGATCAAAAAACATAAAATGGAGAACAATAGTGTTTTTTAATAAAATAAGGAAATTAAAGGGAAATTATTGGGCGAATTATGTAACAAAGTGGGTCCGAATTAGATGGAAGTGGAAGTGCACGAATTAGATGAATGGACCAAGGATCGCTTACATGGTTTTAGTGAGGAAGAGCAGGAATATGATAATGATAATGAGGACGATGATTGATCTGAGGAAATGGAAGTGGAAAGGCCATTTTAAGAGGATTTTTATAGGACTTTTAGTTCCTAGGTTTTGTTATCGTTTGTTATTTAAAGTTTGCACTCGGCAGTAGCTGCATAAAGTCTAAACTCTTATACTTCTAACACTTTTTCCTAATGAAGTTATATATCTTTGAAGTTTAATCTACAGGTACATTCACCTTTAAGATCTGGATTTTTAATTTTATAAATGCAACAAGAATTTCTAGGTTTTTAGATGCTTAAGATGTGTAGATGTGCCACAATTTACACCGCTCTCTTAAGATTTGTTTGAACTTAAACCCACCTCTCTATTCAATAAGGCAAAAGCAGGTCTATGATCAAATCTTGCAAGTTAATGGTATGAACAAATGGCATCTTTTTCTGATACTATTGTCAGAAAAAGTTATTACTGGTCAACAGTATTAATCCCTCATCCAAATATCAGAACTCATTTCCTGCGGGCTAAAAGTTATCATTTTTCAGTTAAGAGAACCACTAGTGTAATATCACATGTTTCACGAAAAGGACTCATTTGATAAGCTCATCCTAATGTCACACAATCGGGCACTGCATTGCTTACCACATTGTTGAAATTCGAAAGGAAAATAATTCACTTACATTGATTTAGCGCAGCTTTTGAAACTCTGTAAGAATACCAGCCACCAAACTTGTTATCATAAATAGAACCCACTTTCGCTGTCACATGTGCAAGCACCGCACCACCTCTTCCACTACCTTCTCCTTTTCCAAATTTAAGGAGTGGTAGCATGTGCTATATTAATACAGAGCTAAAATTTAAACATGACCAATCATGTGCCAAAAAAAAAGCCTTTCAAAACTTCTGAGAGATCAACAGTACCTTAGCAACGATTGCTGGACCAATTGCATTCGTTTTATATGCCAAGATCGCATTGTCTTGAGTCAATTCATCTATCTTCTTTTCTAGGCATCAAAATATGGGTAGATGTGAGACCATGGTTGATTTAAGACATTTATGCCTTCAAATCTGGTGTGTCATGTGTAGCATTAGACTTACAGTTTCACACCTCATGTCAAGATAATTGTGAGAACCATATTCATAACTTGGATTCAAATAGCTCAATTGAAAGCAAATGATGTGCACACAAAACTAGTCATTAAAATTATATATTGCTTGGAAAGAACCAAGCCCAGGAAAAGTGTGGCACCAGAATACATGTACATGCTCACAAGAATTGAAAGTGATGATATAACACAATATCCATCCCTTGACAAGAAAAGAATCAATACTGCGGGTTCTGTTATTAAACGATTGTTAGCATTGTAATAAAGTAATTAATGCAATGTGAAACTAGCAATGTACAATAATTTACTGAGATAATTACAACAATTCTGCAGAAATAAACATACCAGGTTGCATCCCATCTGGAATATGTAGTATCCCAACCGTGTTGATGTACAAGTCCAAACGTCCATACCTGTCCAATATTTCCTTCGCAACCTCCTGGAAAAGCCCAGATAGACCAAGTTTTTAGTAATGAATGCAACCAGGTTCAAATCTCTCTCTTGAGCTATTAGATTTCTATAATAATTCTGAGCTTATGACATGTTATATCTATTCTTGATTGAGAGTCGAAAAAATTTGATAATGTATTTTCTGGTTTCGGTCATTTTAGCACCTTGAAAGACGTTAGGATACACTCCCACTCTCCATATTTCTATTTATATGTGTATCTATCCATCCATCTATCTATATAGATAGATAGAAGTATGATTCAGTTTACTAGATTCACTGTGGAGTTGAACTTATGATCTAGTCCCCGTTGGATAATATTACCATCTTTCCTAATCTACATGCTATGAGCTAACTCGCAACCTTGAAATTTATAAAAGATTGACACAGCATCTCTAGATGAATGGAGTAGCATAGGAAAAATGTGAAGGCTCACGCATTACTCGTTATAGTGCATAAACCTAAGTACAAAAACTAAAATTTTCTCTGAGCAGGGAACCCAAATATATAAACACATGCCACATGCTAGATCCCATCCCATTGTCTGCAATCCAAACCATTGCTTCTAGTTTCCATTTGAGATAGGATATTAGGGCATAGGTGATCTTCTCTCTCTCGTTCTCTCTCATCATGCTTCAAGAAATACCTCAGCTGACTGTTCATCTGTTACATCTAGTTTCATGACGATGAGCTGAGAAGGGTATTTCTCTTTCAAGGCTTGAAGATCTGTTGCAATGCTCGGATTGCGACAGGTTGCAACGATAGGAGAGTCGGGGTATTTCGCTAGGAGCTGACGAGTCTGGAAGAGAGTTGCACCCCAATACTCAGTAGAAATCATGAGAAGCAAAAGCTAAGACTCGTGCATTTGCCATCTTTGCTTGCATTCATAAAAAAGAACTCGAGAAAATGAAGGCTAATATTCCTGATGTACTTGGAACTTACAACAAACGAAGTTTGACGATGTGCCGATTTTACAAGATTAGGCATTTTCTGTTGTTTTATTGCAAATTGAAAAAAGACCAGGCCAACATTTCCAAAAGAGAAAGAAGAAAGAGAAACCAAGCTATTCGGAAAGACAACGGAAGATAAGAAACCAAATTTCAATGCTTGCAGACCATAAAACGCTAGAAAAGAGCCAAAGCAGCAAAGAGACAACAAGAAAAAAAGAAAGATGAATGCTGGTTATGATGGGCGAATTTAGGGAACCATGGAAAACAGAGCACAAACATCAAAAAGAAATGGTCTTCTCTCCATTGATTCAGAGAGCAAGATAAGGTACGGAAGATAGGGTATGTGCCCATGGAGCAAAACAGAGCCCAAACATAAGAAAGAAATGGTCTTCTCTCCATTGATTCAGAGAGCAAGATAAGATATGGAAGATAGGATATGTGCCCACGGAGCAAAACAGAGCACAAACGTCAAACAGAAATGGTCTTCTCCATCGATTCAGAGAGCAAGATAAGGCATGGAAGATAGGGTATGTGCCCACGGAGCAAAACAGAGATGTAATCAACACAAACAAAGAGAGAAAGAGAGAAGCAGGATTCAGAGGTTTGATGGAGATCTCACGAATTCGAGTCCAAGGCCACGGGACGCGCCGACAACGAGATTGACAGGGTTTGCGATCCGATGCGCGGGGAGCTCCACGACAACCGGCGCAGGCTTCTCTTCTTCGGGCTTAGGTTCTGACGGCTGGGCGTCCTCAGAGGAGGAAGAAGATGATGATGGAGACGAAGAAGACGATGCCTCTGAAGGGGTTGGGGAGCTTTCTTCTTCGCTCGCTTCTTCGGTCTCCGGGAGGCCTGGAGGGGCGGCGGATTCTTGGACAGCTGCAGCAGATGAGCTTCTGCACAAGACGCATCTGGTAGCAGGGGCGGAGAAGGGTCGGTGCGAGCGGAGGGGATGGAGAGGGAGCCATGGAGCGGAGCAGTGCAGCCGATGAAGAGGAGGAGGAGCTGAGGAGCAAGGATTGAAGGGGGAGAGCCTGGTGATGATGGGCGCCATGGGAGACCACAAAGCAGAAGGAGCAGAAGGAGCAGAGGAAGGAAGAGATGGAGCCATGGCGATGGAGATCATCAGGAGATATCCCCTGCCAAAACCTTCTCCTCTTCTTCTTCTTCTTCTTCTTCTTCCTCTTCTCCTTCTTCTTCTCCTTCTCCTTCTTCTTCTTTTCTTCTTATCTTTTCCTCTTCTTCTCTTCTTCTTCCTTCCTTCTTTTTCTCTTCTTTGTCAAGGATTAGGGTTAGGGTACAACAGAGAGAGATGCTTCTTCCTCTTTCCCATGCATGAATTCCATGATCTCTGCATCCTTCTGTTCTCCACCAGAGAGAGAGAGAGAGAGAGAGTTTTTCCCCTGCTGCAATCTGAACCCTAATTTGAGCCATGGAGCTCTTCCTTTTCTTGTATGTTTGTGGGCTGATCATGAAAGAAATGGCACACTAGTAGGGTTTTAGGTCAAATGGAGTGTGAGGGTTCAGAGTCCACATGTGTTTTCTCATTCCACAGATCTCTGCAATTTGTTAGGTTTAGGGTTACAACATTGGCTCAATATAGCAGATGAAATGCATTTCTCTTCACAGCCATTCTAATGATCACATGTGCAAAAGAGGGACACAGTTATTTTTGGGGTAAGATGAGATGTTTGCAGTCCAGCAAATGGTACTGCAAATTCCCAAAGCCAAAGAGACAACAAAAGAGATGCTGAGACAGATCAAAGACAAGAAAGACCAAGTTTTGATTTATCAGGAAACCAATGTTTTGGTTTATCACAAATGTACACAGATTCAGATTGGCAAGTAAATTGCCCTGCCTCAGTATCATATGCCATTGCACAAAGAGAACAAAGAAATGCTGAGACAAGAAAGACAAAGTTTTATCAAGAAAACAATGAACGATCGATCCACAGTTCGCACGCAGGTCAGAGATCCCCAAGCTGTTTTCTGATTCCTGTAAATTTATCACAAAATGTACACAAGAAGCAGGTTGCTCTGCCTCAGTATAATGCCATTGAACAGAGATGGGAACAACAGCACATCAATGTGTGCATATATATATATATAGTATTTGCTACTAAATCTAGTGAGGGAAGAACCAAATAATAGCGTTTGCAGAAGACCTCATCACATTCCTTAACTTAACAACAGGGGGTTAGGTTAGCAGTTACATCCATCAGGGGCAGAGATAGAAACAAAATTGAGGTAGAACAATCATAAAACCATCTTTGTATTTTTTTTTCCTTCCTTTCTTTTTTCCTGTAGCAAGCCGAAAATGGAGCTCTGAAAGAGATACAAATACTCTTTTGTCCATGCTGGTCATGTGAAACTCTCGCCACAGATTCGGCCATAGATATATAAAAGGAAAGGAAACAGCCCCATATAATGTCTCGCAAGTCAACCACACCCTCGCGCCCTCGACGAAGCTTTCGATATCAAAAGGAGAGGATGAATGGAACAACGGAGAAGATGGGTGGCTTGTTAAACAAGTTAGTAGTGTGCATTTCTATATACTACACAGACCCACAACTCACCACGCGATACCCACCAGCTCCATGGTTCTTGATTTGCCACCAAAAGGCACACGCAAGCAGCGAGAATCACGAGTTCGAAGAAGAGACCGAATCCTCGTACCTGATGAGCCCTCCTGTGATTCTTACCTGCCTTGATTGGAAAGGAAAGCAATTGGGTAGATGATACTACGTCTTTTCGCTGCTTCGGCAAAGAGGGCATGACAAATGCCAGCCAGACAGACAGGCAAGGCTTGGGCATATGCACAGTTAACGAATTCCCTTTACAGCTTTCTGAAGGGGAGGAGGATATGTTTTGGTCCATCAGCGGAAATGAGTAAAACCAATCAGCCCTCTTGTATAAAACATCCTTCGAGGGTCTTTTCCTCCCCCCCAACCTTCAATCATCGCATTGCCTCGTTGCGAGTTCTCGCTTCTAGCTCATAATGATTCGCTCCCCAATCTGCCGACTGAAGAGGCATCACATGCGATGCATGGCGATTATGTTCGTTCTCCGTCGCTGCCAGCTCCTCGATTTCTTGCATCCCCGTTCTAGATGCATCGATATGCATGTGTTCCATGGACAGCCCTTCGTGTCTTGCATCGCTACCAGATGCAACCTGCGGCGTGCCTTCTCCATTTCCTGCTCGAGCTTGACTCTTGCGATTCTCAGAGAAGAAGGTCGCAAGAATCACCTGTTGTTGCAAAAACTCGATAATGACTTCCTCTCCTCTGCTCACATTCCACTGCTTGACATGCAACCAGTAAAGAGACTTACTTGAATCGGTGATGCTGCCATCAAAGGACCAGCCACCTTCCCACCAAACACTCTACCATCTGGTCCAGCTAATGACACGCTCAAACCCCCAGTCCTTTGACCATTTTCTTCCCGCAAAAATAAGCCCGACAGAGAAAGGATTTCAAAATGACCCTGCAAACAACATACAGAGTGAGACATTTGCTCTAAACAAGGTTTCTTTCATCGTAATCGGAGTTGTATTCGGTACTAATCCCTTATTCAGTGGTGCCATTACTAACTACACAGTAGATAATCACGCAAGCATGAACCTAAAAGTTCTCAAAGTTGCCCACAGCTTACATGACCCACCATAAGCAGCTTGTTAAGTAACTACAAAAACCCAACTCAACAGCCAGGACTAGCTGAAAAATAAAACAAGTTTTCAAGGGATGTCTACAACAATGAAAGAGAAGAGGTGCTGTGACAGCAAACAAATTCAGTGAATACAGTGTTAACAATGTTAGCTCTTGAGCTAGCCACACATCTTGCAGCACATAATAGTAATGCACAGCATTGTATTCCTGAAGCAAAGGTTTACTGGAAAAATAAGGAACGAACTTCCCCGGGAAGTCCCTAACTTCATCTAACGCTCATCAACAACTCATATTTGTTAATAATGATGTTGTCAAAATAAATTAAACAACATCCCAAGCTCGGCAATTGAGCACGAATGCCAATTCTGAAATTAATAAAAATGGAGCATCTAGCAGTTTGATCACCTAAATCTCCAACAGGTCTTTTTATTTATGTTATTCAAGCCTTTAATTGAATTAACTACAGGAAATCTCCAACTGATCTTCGCTACTCATGTTATTCAAAACCTACCGAGCCCCGGAATAGAATTACCTACCATGTTTCTCTACTAAGTAGTGTATGTGTCTTAAGGCAGACTAACAATATTTAACTCTTATCACATACCAGCATCAGTAGCAATAGTATTCACCATCCATATGAAATGATGAGGAACAAGGCGAAGATTAATGATAATTCTCCCAATAGGCAAAGTAAGAGATCAATCATGAGGAAAGGTTGGCATTGCAAAGATACCTCTAAAGCACAACAACCTCTACTCCAGCCCCAAGCATAATTGGTCATCTTATTCAATTTCCAAAGCATTCTTTGAAGAGCACATGGTACCCCTCAGAATGCATTTGGTTGACTACTCAACAGGTCGATACTTACATAGAGCACATTATCCAGAGCATGTGACAAGACAAAACAATACACAGAACCAAATATTACCTCGTATGGAACTGCACCACTTGCTATACCACTGTGCCAGAGACTTGCATATGAAATAGCGCCGTTAGCAGATAATACACATACAGCCCAAGGTCCATGCTGTGAGAAATTTGAGATTTTTTCTCCTAGATCCTGACATGTAAGAATTTACAGACCATAAGATTTATAATGTGGCATCTGAAAGCCAAAATCGAGAAAATACAGGAGAGAAAAAATAAGTTGATCATTGTCTGGTTCAACTTAACTAGTAGGATGGGCTGGTGATATGTTAACTAAAGACTCTGAAAATGGAAAGAGTCATGAGTATGCTATAAGGCGAAAAACAGATCAATTTGTTTGATAATTATGAAACCAGATAGGTTTTCCTGTCCACCAGGATATTCTAGATGACCAGATTGAGATGCGAGCTTTCATTTATACATTTATACATGCCTTTCCTTCTGTTGGCTTGCACTATACATATACATATATAGATAGATAAATTGAGAGAGAGAAAGAGAGAGAAATATATAGATATAGTCTAGTACATCTTTGCTTGATATTTCTACAGGTTCGGTAAAAGGATATTGCATATAATCCACATGAGAAGGGAGTCTTCATTTCTACGATTCCAGTCCTTGTAGTTGACTTGTTTCAATTAAGGGTCTAGCACATGGACACTTTCCCAAGACAACTATTTTGAGTTAGTCTTACAATGTATTCCTAGTGTTGATACTATTCTGAAGCATCCCTTGCAGTAAATATCTTCTTGTCTGTAAGGTTTTAACATTAAAGCTTATTATGTTATTTTATGTGTTCCACTCAAAACGGTTATTCTCAAGTTAGTACATGACAGTTGTGGCAATTCATCAGGTTGATGACACTAGTCAATGGTTTATGTGGTGTTGTCACAATTATTGGACTCAAGCGCATGAATTTATCTTATTACACAGCAGAACTGCCAAACTTACCATAATTATTTGGGAGATTCGTTTATTCCACACGTATACATGATGCATAGCTATGGCATGTAAATATATTTATTATATCATCATCCCAGCTTTTCACTCATGGTTGTGCATGCATGGATGCACCTAATAACATGCATTGTTCTGTTTGCATGCACTTTTTGCTTTGCGTCCTACTCACCACAGCTTCATTGATGAGAAATCACATCAATTAAACAACTATAGCCAAAATATTTTGAGCACATTAATTCAGGTTGGGAGTGACATAATCAATAGTTCACAGGAAACTAAGGCAGGAAGAAAACTAAATTCCCCAAAAAATTCTCGAGCTGCATGTGGTAAAATATCTTGCCCATATACCCTCAACTCTTGTGGAATGCAGTAAGAAAAAGAACAAAGCGAATAGACAGATATGTCTCACATACTCTACATAAAACCCAATGGCATCACATTGAAGTACAAGCAAACTAATTACACTAATGTAGCAAGAAGGAATCAGTTAAACTTGAAATCCATGCATACCTGCCCAGTGTGAATTGAGAGCACATGAGGTGTAAAACCTTGACCAGTTACACCTGCAATAGATCGAAAGCTCTTTTGGGTTCAATTTAAAAAGGAAAAAAAATAAACAGTAGAATCATAAATCACAAAGCGTATCTATCTCGCACCAGAAGAAGAAGATACCACTGCCATAACCATAAATCCTAGGAGAAAAAGTATACAACCCTCGGATCAAAGAGATGGCTTTAGCTTGTACTTATAGCGATGAACGGCATAAGCCGTAGCAAAATCAAAAGATTTTCTTTTCACTTGCTACCAGATGCAAATGGATAAGAGCAAACCGGATCGGACGATACAAAAAACGGTGAGATGAGGCTGGGAAATAAGAACAAAAGGATCATCGAGCAAAATCAAAAGCTTCCGTTTTCACTTGCTACCAGATGCAAATGGGTAAGAGCAAACGGGATCAGACAATGCGAAAAACGGTGAGATGAGACTGGGAAATAAGATCACAAGGATCATCATCAAGCAAAGAAAATGGGGATTTCTTTTCCTTGCATGAAAATCCAGCAGACAGGGAACACAAGCATGAAAAAAAGGGCATTTTTTTTGGGGGGGGAGGGGATATGGAAATCAAGGAGAGAAAGAAGTCAGGGGCACAGATGAAAGGTCTGAACATCAAATGGAGGAGCATAGATACAGAGAAACCTCCTCGGAAGGTACTTACCGAGGGAAGCTAGCTGCTGAGCTTTCTTGGTCGAGCTTTTCCCTGGCTTCTTCTCCCGAGGGAATGCAGAGGCAAGAGGAGACACGGTTGCAGGAATCGGGCCACCATTGGCATCTGTAGCATACTTGCGGGGCCTCCCTCTCTTCCGCTTCACCAGCATCACGGGCTCAGACGCGCATCGGGACAGATCTTGCTGCTGTTTCTGCTGCGCACTCGACACAGGAGGTGGGCTCGTGGAGCTCATGGAATTGGCTGAAAGCTGCATCTGATGCGGAGCAGCAGGAGGCGGAGGAGGAGGATGCAGTTGCTGCATACTGTGAGGGTTCTGCGCTTGCGCCTGTGCCTGCATCTGCTCGGAGGGGTAAGAATTAGGGCCAGGGTTAGGGTTAGGGTTAGGGTTAGGGTTAGGGTTAGGGTTCGATGAAGAAGGTGGGAATCGAATGGCAGAAGGGGCATGGATGATGCTGGAATCCATGTTCATCATAGGGTTCGCTCGGCTCGACTGCTGCTGATTCTGCTGCTGCATCTGTTGCTGTTGCTGCTCGTACTGTTCCTGGCGATGGTGATGGTGATGGTGATGCTGCTGCTGCTGCTGTTCGTGAGGCGAGAAGCGAGAGGAAGCTCGGAAATGGTGGAAGTAGTTGGGAGAAGGCGCAGCGGAAGGGAAGGGAGAAGCGGAGTGCGAGTGCAAAGGCATCTGGAAACTGGAAGCAGCAGCGCGGGGAGAGTCGCGAGGTTCCATGGCTCCTCGTCCCTGGCGTCTTCTTCTTCTTCTTCTTCTTCTTCTTCTTCTTCTTCTTCCTCCAGGTCACTGCTACCGCTTCGTTCTGCGTCTCCGCTGTTCTTTTCTCTTCCGCTTTCTCAAGAACTCTGCAGAGAAAGGGAGAGACAGAAGAGAGCGATGGCGGCGAGGCGAAGCAGGTGCTGCGCAGTCCCGTGCGTCTCCAACCTGTCGGCCTCTCTGCGTCGCTCAGGCAGCAAAAGACGAGCAAGAAGAAGAAGAAGACGGCGAAGAAGAAAGCGGCGAAGAAGAAGAAGGCGGCGAAGAAGGCGAAGAAGGCGAAGAAGAAGGAGGAGGAGAAGGTAACGGAGGTGGAGGATCCATGGCGCAAGGAAAGAAGAACACAGAGAAACCCTTCCTTTCCGCCCGGCGTCGCAGCAGCAGCGTCGTCGTCGTCG